>DWEC01003974.1:0-10167 GCA_018245735.1 Microceris miodesmiata | reverse complement strand
AAATGTACATTATTAAATTACTAAGTATCTACGTAACGTTAAGTACGTACTCCTTACAACCCCTTAATAATACAACTCATTATTGCATTCAAATCAAGCTAGCTAGCTAGCTAGCTATAATGTAATACGGCGATTTATACAATCCGACTGCGACATATATATAAATAAATTAACTACATAGACATAATTACATCACTATTATGACCAACCATCATCATCATCATCATCAGCCTATCTCAGTCCACTGCTGGACATAGGCCTCCCCCAATGAGCGCCATCGCAACCAAAACAATGCATATTACGTACATATTGATACGATAGACAACTCCATTATAAATGAAAATAAACTTACCTTGGAGCTGGATCTGTTTCGTGACGCATTTAACAATAGTGACAGTTACAGTCAGTGCTGCCATAGCATGACTTATAATATTATATTACAGCATGACAAAGGATAATTATGATAACAAAAAAAATGAGTGTGTGTAAACGTCACGTACAATTAAGTAAAACTTCTTTGAAATTTTTGACACATTATATTATTTGCTTAGAACTAATTAACAGTTTTATTAAACTTTATTTAGAAACATCTAGCTTACTCGTTTATTAATTACATATTTATTTTTTGTCCAAATTTTGAAGTAGCTTTAGTTGAATAATGCATTGTTGCCTCTAATTCTATTCAAGGCCAGATCCAGGGTGGGGGATCATGGGGGTCATGAGCCCCCGCCTCCCCCCTCCCTCCTGGTTGAAGTAGACGAAGTCTTAAGGCGCTTCGGGAGAAGACGTAAAAGCTAAATTAACTTTTTTATTAATTTTATTATAGGTAGGTATTATTAAGTACAGTACTCACATTTATTAATAAAATACTTACTTTTTATTTGTATCTATTATCGAAATTAGATTAAAACTTCTTGTGACTTGATCACGACTATGTGACACCCCCCCCCCGTCCCTCCCCAACACCAAAGCTGGATCCGCCCTTGATTCTAATACTCTTCTTTTTGTTACACGTCCGGGAAATCTTCTCACATTGACCAAATTCAATTTTTACAGATAGACAATTTATAGATAGACAATATTATCTAAGCACACAGCCAATTTTCTGCAGAGTATTCGTAATAGTTTTAACTATATAAATATCTTAGTAGTAAATAAGTACCACTTTAAATGAATTATCAATGTTATTTTACTTGTTTATTAACATACTTGTTACTATTAATTTTCAGATTTTAATTGCACTAATGTAAGGCGTTTACGTTTGGTAATTTAATCAAATGAAATGATGTGATTTGAAATATTATATGAGAAATATTACCTACTATTTTTAAAAAAATCTACTATTAAAATCTAAATGTGAAAGTAGGTACATTAATGTTCATTCATGTTAGATTAATCGTAGATTTATAAATTTGAATATCTTTGCCAATTGTTAGGAAACAGAAATCTATAGAACACACTAAACGTCAAAACGGTAATTGACGTCCGTCGCGTTAGTCGGCCGATCAATTACAATTTCTAATATTTTTCGCTTAATTGACCACAATAAAATGTGTTTTGTGATATAATAGTAGAACTGATTAACAAGATGTCTGCAGAACAACCAGATCTACTTTTCTTCGATACATTCTCTCACGATACCAGCGAGGTAGGTCTGAATGTATTTATGTTTGTGTTCATGTTTTCTTTATAATAATTCAATGTGGAAACCAAGAAAGACTAAATACTAAGAGTCAATATATTGAGATTAATTGCTATTTTGTGGTATTCGTTTCTCCATACTATTTTATCTGCGATTTGAAGAATATTGTTGCGGCAATCTATTTCTACTCGAACTGCGACGCATGCCTAATGAATTTGACCGATAAAACTTTGGTCTTATATATCAAAATCGTTAGAAATGAAGATATGTTTCACAATTAAAATCTAGAATCAAATTCTTATACAATATTTTTTCTTTGGGTAACATAACAAACATATTGTTGTATATTTTATGGTAAAATCGATAGCCGAACATGTAATATTTATGAAGTTGCTGACGCAAATGCACTCCTCTTATACTTATGTGAAGTTCAGCCATATTGTACAATCAATTTTCTACAATTGGGTATCTACTGTGGACACATGAGATTGTTACTACATTATTGAATGTAACTATCTGTTGGCAAAATATTTTGTGCTAGAAATAAGTTTCAGATATTAAAATGTCCTCCACAGTTTTTTAGCCAAATTCTCTTAGGGATGTGATTTTGATGAAAGCTTGAACTTTATCAAATCAGTATTGATTAATATTTTGACTAAACAGAAGAAGACATTTAGATGTGTGGAGTAATATTCTTTAGTTTGAATTTGTAAAGGTTAATATTATGATCGTAAGAAACATACTGTTGACTTCTGAAGTGTTGTATTTTCACTAGTAACGTTAAATAAACAAATATAATATTTTAATCTCAATGTGTACTTGGGGTTATGAACAGTGATAGTCCAGTTAAGTAGAGTCTAGATTTTAGGTAACTAAGAGATCTAAGTTCTTTGGCCCTTGGTACCTATGTTTAATAAAGTAATGTGCATTTTACAACATAATTTTCTAAAAGTGTTGTGAATTTTTCTGTTAAAGTTTCCCTCAACTGTCTAGTGAATAAAATCATTGTGTTATTTGTATGTACCTTAGTTCTTATATAGTGTAGGGTATAAAAAGTCTCCCACATTATATTTGGCCAGTGCAATAGTGAAACCAAAAACAATAATGAACTCTCAAAAACATTTAATAAAATTGATCTTGTCTGATAGGATTAATTACATGGCTAAGTAATATCTGTCAAGCATATTTTTAATAGTATAGTGTGTTGGTAAAAAGATATCATGAATAATTTTAAAACTGGTACTGTGTTATTTAACAATTTGGGTATTGCCAAAATTGATCACTGACAGTAAAATTTCACAACCATGTTAAACTAGCTGCTTCTAAGTTTGTGCATGTTATGTCAATCCACAGAACATAAATATGCTTTGAAAAACGGAAATGCTCGCAATAGGAGTTACGTAAAAAAACACAGTCCTAGTAGTTAAGAATTCAGTCTCTCACTCCGAGGTAGCTGGTTTCAAATATGTAAAGCACACCACTTTACAAAAGTTTTTAAATATCACTTGCTAACAATGAAGGAAGACATCATGAGATAAGTTGCATACCTTAGAATTTATAAACAAAAATTCTAAAGTGTGTGAAGTCTTCCAAACTGCACCTGGCCAGCATGGTAGACTATGGCCTTAACCCAGAGGTGAGGAGACTGATATTCCAACAGTAGAATAACAAATGGGTCAATTATTAGGAGTTAGCTTATTGCCAAATTCAATGAAATGTGTAACAACATGTGAAACATGAAAGTACTGCACTCTCTTGCCTACCCTTATTGTGGAATAAAGGTAAAGGTATAATGTTATGTGGTATTAACGGGATGAGTAATTGTAAAATTTGTATTGTAAACTAGTATGTACTTCAAATGTAATTATTCAAATTAGAGCAAATATTAGATCTCATTCTTACAATACAATTACATGAAATGTCGCAATTGTGTTATATTACATTTAAATGATTAAAGTTGTGCTAGACTAAATTGCATTAGATTTTTGTACTATACTAGGGTGTTTTTCTTGTAATTATTTACATATGATTAGTGTTATTATTTCACAAAAAATCTATGAGGTTATGTTCATTCAAGCATTTCAACATTCAACCAGTTCTAGAAAGGAGTAGATTGAAAGTAAAGTGAAGGAGCCCGCTATTTTCAGACATTCTATAGAAATTAATTGTGAATGTTAACTTCAAGTGTGGCCAGAGTTAAATAAAAAAATGTTCTATAAAGGTTTGCGCGTTACTTATCGCCATAACTTATTGATCTACTTAAAAAAACACTACTGTCATCTATGAAGAAGAGCAACTTAACAATTCCTCTTAAATAGTTTCTTGTTGTTCAAATCTGTATGCCCTTTTACTGATCTAAAATGTAGTCTTTATGTCTTTGTTATCTTCAAAGGAATAGCTGTTTATATTGGATGAAGAAATTTGGAATAGAGACATAATAGAATCTTCATATTACAATCTTATCTTGTATCTTCACTAAGGATCTGTATTACATAGTAATATTTCAATGTTCAAAAATGTTAAGTTCCTCTGATCATAAAGTTTAATATATAGACATCAGATAGTGTGTGTGTGATTATATGGAAGTCTTTTACTTTAACTTTCAGGAGCTGAATCTGGATCTAGTGCAGTTTCCAAAGTCAGTTTATGTGAGGGAAATTCGTATCATACCTTTGGGAGCACGCGTTGAAGGCGACTTTCCAGGTGGCGTTCGTTTGGGTGCAACCAATCCGACAAAGTTTCACATTGACTTTTTCGTGAACGATTTGAGCAAACCCGGCGCTTCGACCTTTGAAGCTTTAGGGAGTATTGATTATTGGCAGAATGGTCAAATTCACATGGAGTGTGGTGGTGCCGATCAACCTAGGATTCCTACTGACGGGCTTGTACTAAGAGGTAGATAATATGATAAGTTAATTCTTCTTTAATCTTGTTATTTTCTAAATCAGTATATTTAATTATCAGACATTACTAATGTTTATGAAGTTTGATTTTGTTCATGATTTAATATCTAATTTACAGGTTGGTACACTACCATTACTCTAGCTGTCTATGGTACTCTCACACAAGTGTTGAATGACACACCCATTCCTACAAGTGCACCACCAAGCGTCCAACGACCGCAAGTAGCGCGCGAAGTTCCTCAAGTTCAAGCAGTACAAACAACTACAGAATGGCCACAAGACACTACAAATCCTATTCCATCATACACAGGAAACATAGCTTCAAGCAATCCTGAAGTATATGGCCCTAATAATTATCCAGAAAATTATGATAACCAAATATACAGGGGGGATTATTATGGCAATGACCAACCTAAAGATCCAAGGACATATCATCATTTGGAGGGCAACGACTGGGAGAAAGGTCGCAGGGATATCAGTTGTGAAAGGGAAGGAGATAGAATGCGACATAGTCCGCGATCTTTGGAACATGACAGAGATCGAGATAGACGAGATGGAAGAAGTCGTAGACGATCATTAGATAGAGGACGAAGTCGCGAATCTTCAAGATTACGAGACCGAAGTCGTGATCATGAAAGAATGGAGCGACACCGTACTAGATCGCGTAGTAGGGACAGAGATTATATAGTCAAAGGCGAATATAGGCCGCTAAGTCGGTCCCGATCTCGAAGTATTGACAGAGATAGAGGAAGAGGTTTGTCTAATGATTGTGACTGGGACAGAGGATCTTATAAGAAAGATGATTATCGTCGTCATCGGGACGCTTCATATGATAGATCGCGGGCAACTTCATATGATCCTCGATCTCCATATGATAAAAGACCGCCGTCATACGAACGGAAACTACCGTATGACAAATCAATGCCATATGAAAAACGGTTGTCACCATACGATAAACGAAGTTCTTCCTACGAAAGGCGTGCCCCATCATATGAAAAACAAACATCATATGAAAGGAAAAGACATTCACCATACGGTCGAATGCGAGGATCTAGTTATGGGAGTAGATCTCCTAGCCGCGACGATCCGAGAAAAAGACCTAGAACTCCACCTGGCGATAGAAGACCGATATCTCCAAGAGAAACCAACGTATCGAGTCCTATTAATTCCGTAAGGTCGGAAGAGGCACCTGAATATGACAGAAACACCAAACAAATACCACGAATCGACTATTATCATCAAAATTACAGACATAATAACTCGATCAGGAGCCCATCACAAGAAGTTGAAAATACTTATGTCGAACAGCAACATTCCACCTTAGTTACTGTACCAATTGTTGATAATGTTACAATCTCAAAATCGACCGAGTCGCCTAATCGTAATCAAGAGGAATCAATGGACGCTGAACAATTTGAACCCATATTATCAGATGAGGACATTTGTGATGATATGGACGGGCCACCATACATGGAAACAGAGTATGATTTGAATGAATATTGTGGAGTAGATGACATTATTAAATATTACAATCCATTCAAAGCCGAGTGGGCTAAATATGAATATGTAAATAAGATTCATATGCTCTCTAACGCAAAAGACAAAGTAAAAGATGTCACAAATGCATCCTTTCAGGAACTTTGCGATTCTAGTCCAGACCTTTTTAAGATTGCTGATATGACCAAAACTGCGAAGAAAAGGGAACAAAAGTTCTTTGCTAGTACATTTCAAGATATTGATAACTCGTCCAGGGAAGATTGGGTCCATCTTTGCGAGCAATTATTTGTTTCTTTAAGCAGTTTGTGCAAAAATACCGACATAACCCTCCGCATATTTGGAAGTAATTTGCAATCTGATGTAGATGAATTCACGGATATCTCTAATATGCTAATAACGTTTTGTAGGATTGGCTTAAACTTCGACTTTGCATTGGCTCAACAACAACCAACATATAAAATAAGGCACATGAAATGTGGAATCCGACTGGCTGAAGCGTTAATGTCCCATAAACATAATGGTTTGGTAATGGAATCATTGTTACGCGCTGGCATTAATATGCCAATGTTACTGTTGGAAATGTATACGAAAGAATATATGGCGTTAAGTATTCGCCTCATGATCTTGAAAGCATTGAATGCTTGCCTTTCTTCGAAAAAATCAATTGAACATTTCATGCAGGAAGCCATATTTCCAAAGTTTAATAAAAATGACAGTGATGCAGACAGAAAACCGAAAAATGGCTACCAAGCTTTGATAACTATGATGGAAGCCAACCCGCTTGCAAGGTTAAAGTTTTCGATCAGTGCTTTGATTAAAAAGCTTAATACGTACGAAGTTCTTGGAAAACTTAACGATGTAGTTAAAAAATTCAATAAAAGTGCAGCTGAAAATATTCATACCGATGACCCGGAACTATCCGAAAGCGATATTGAATTTATTGTAAACTCATTTTCGGAAATACTGTACATGTATAGATCTCAATGCTTTCATCTGTCGCAACCAAAACGATTTCTGCCCGCATCGGCACAGTTCGAAATAAACAAAGAGTGTTCAAATGAGGTTTTGCTTGAATTTTTCGAGATACATCGTATTCTGGAAGTATGTTTGTATTTGTTGACATGTCCAAGCACATGTAATAATTTGGTAATAACAAGTCCGATCCACGATTTTATTTATGAATTAATCAATTCTCACAACGGTCTTGTATTTTTATACAAAAACATGGAAATTAGTGAGCTGTTATTCAAAACGCTAGAACAACCTTACGGTCAACAAAGTTCGGAAGAAACGCCTTATCCTCACGACAGCAATTTAAGTAACTACAGTGAATTACAAATTTTGGGTCTCGAGTTAGCTTATAGGCTAAAGGCTATATATTATTTGGAATCAATTTGCGATTTGCAAGCTGGAAATGGTGATGAAAACGAGCTGATTGATCGTTTGCAGGCTTTATATTGTCTCAGTTTTGGAAGTATTGGCAAAATTGCTGTCCCGGACATCATTGTGATGGGTGACAATGCTGAATGCTTAATGGAGGTTTTCGAAAATGATTTAAAGAATAAAAATAAGATTGAATCACCATCAAAACAAAAATCTCCCGCTAAAGGGTATGCAATAGAATTGATAGTGTCCGCTGTTAGATATTCAGCTAATGTGCCGTTTTTGAAGAAATATGGACAACGATTAATTAACGTTTCTAAGGAACATGACAGATTCGAACCAAGTGTTTCATGTGTTTTACAAGAAGTTATTCCATACTTAAAGCCTGTAGAAAAAATTACTCTGCTTTCGGGAGATGACATGGCAGAGTGCGTTGAAATTTTGAAAGCGGGACTAGACCATTCTCCTGACTTGCCTGGTGAGCTTACTACTTGTCTAAGAGTTTTACGACATTTCTGTATTTCGGATTACGAGAAAACAGTGTCAATTGCTTGTGAATCGCCCACAGAAGAATATGTAGAACTCAAATATAAATATAACGTTCTGCAACTATTTTCCTTAGATGGTGTCGCTCATTTAGCCGGAATTTTAGATAGACTGACAACGCATTTTGAACAGCCTAGTATGCACACATCTTTCTTTGCATCCGTAAGGGGGCTTCAATTGGCTCAAATATTATTGCCTTGTCTGAGATTACTAGATGAGATGCTTGCAAGAGTGGTCCGAAGTCGAGGACCAAGATTCCGTGATTTGACTGCTGCTCCAGTTTTGTTGAAAACTTACGGAATTGCCAAAGCTTTTCCTGTTGGATCTATCGGATTCCGAACTGCTTCAAGAGCTGCCGAAGCTGCCGTCAGGGCATTGTTGTCCTATGCCCAGCCGATAGCCGACGATGCTAACGATGGTGATTCTATACGCCGTGGGCCATGGACATCTTTATGCTCCGAAGTTATATCTTACACAATGACAGCTCCGTATACATTTGTACCTGGACTTTTGGTGTTCTCAGAACTATTGCCTTTACCATTACCGATGCAAGCAAAAACTGCGCCTACAGATCGAGAACTCGCAGACGCATCGAATGAGAGGAGACTTTGGTCGGCGCATTTACATGCTCTTTCTAATGACTTGACCGATATGATTCAAATAATTTGTATGTCGACATACCGTCCAGTGGTGCATATGCTCCGGCGGGTTTGCGTTCAGATCGCTGATTTAGCACCCAACACGGCAGCGACAGTTGCTCGAGCAGCTGTTGGTGCAGTAATGAGGGAGATGAAAGAAGGAGAGCCAGCGTCACCTAGCTGCGCGAGAGTCCTTGGTTTCTTAGCCTGTTTAGTATCACATGCACCAGTTAAATGTGCTGTGTTACATGCTATGAATAGTGGAGGACCTAAAGCGAATGATGTGCAGTCGGCTTTGTGCGGGGTTCTGAGTATTTCTAGTGTATCTAACGAACATGTAGCAGCTCAAGAGTTTGCAGCACATGCTTTAGGTGCATTGTGTGACATTGAAGTGACATTAATTCCAGTGACTGCAGCATCTGAAGCATTGCTAGCTAATTCCTTACCAAATAAAGAATCTCTAATGGCATTCCTTGATGCAACCGCTGATTGTCTTGAATCCTCGACGAAGACTGGTGCTGTAGCGTCTTCAATTCTTCGAGCGTATTTCGTATTAACCGAACATGAGTATGGATTTCAACAATTCAGGAAATTTGTGGCTAAGAAAAAGGAGACACTTGGGAAGTACTTCAAATGGGCGATGGAAAGTTTTGGCGAAGATAAGATGGAATGTTTGAGTTTGTACATAGATCTGTTCAGAATTTTAAAGGCAGAAGAAGAAGAGGGACCTGTGGGAAGAAAGAGCGTTTTAAGCATGAATGAAATTGCGGATATGGTGGGCTATTCTACATCTGATGAAAACCATCCTGTTTTTACTCTGGAGAAGATATTAAAGGTACTTTAATGTATAAATTAAACAATACATTTTCTTTTGGGCCAGAAAGTATTATACATTTACTTTAAAATTTCAGGATAATAACTGTGATGAGGAAGCTATATCCAGTGCTTCATTCCTCGCCACACAGCTTCGCAAGCTCAGACCAGACGAGGCAACCCCAGTTGATGTAACGGAGGCACAGCTTCCTCCACCAGATACCTTAGTAGCTCAGTTTGCAGCGAGAACTATCTTCACCATAGGAGATTCGAACGATGAACGTTTAACGAGCGGCTATTGGCTGAATGTTCCAGCCCCTAGTGGAGATGATGATGTTAATGATAGTGAGCTGGTCAGTGACTTAAATAATATTTTCCTTTTCAAATTTTTTCAAACAAGTGCGTTCTTCGCCACTCGTAGTTTTGTTCTCTTAATACGCATTTTAACAGTAGTATTAATATTTTATCTCTCTTCCTCATTAGCCGACTGGAAATTGAATTAATAAAATATTTATAACAACAGTTACAAATAACAATATTATAACAGAAGTATATAATTAAATATGTGTGTTCAGATAGTTTCGCATTTTACTGAATTGAAGTACTTAGGAAGTCAGTCGGATATTACTTGAATGTAATATACTGAGTCGCAGTGGGGATAGCAGTTAAGTGGTGAGGTGAGGTATTGCAATGGTGCGTGCGCGTGCGCAGGTGTCGTGCGACGTGGCGCAGCTGGCGAGCGCGC
>DWEC01003973.1:0-10171 GCA_018245735.1 Microceris miodesmiata | reverse complement strand
ATAAGCATTGACATAATAAACGGCGCGCCAGCTCATACTACCGTATCACACGTTTATGTTGAATGTTTATATTGAACATTGCCAATCTACGCTTTTAATGTACCGTGCACAATAACACTAAGCCTGAGCATTCCTTAACAAAGTCAGATTTACCGTTGAAAATAATTATCTATGGACAGTACACATAGTGTTAAAAAAGTTTTTCAATCGATTCAATTATACAAATTTGAATATCGAATGAGCTGTATTAAGTAACCGTTAGTAAATTTTAATTGGTAAGATGGCGCTCATTTGTCAAATGAAAATTCATGTGCAGTGTTAGAATGTGGCAAGACGATGATGATGATGATGATGAAGGATGATTATCGAAGAAATGATTCAAAAATAACGCCTGAATTTTCTTCTACCCTTTTATCGTTCCTCTGTTGGAAACCGTTCTCATCTGAAAATGAGAGGGTTAGGGTGAAGGCCATAATCTTAGCCGTTCAAATGTGTCTCATGAATAGTATTCATGAACCTATTACGTGACAAAGATAATAACTGGCCCTGATACAATAACAGTATTGCTGCATTGCTTTATAATTATAAGAAATCCTGTCCTATACTGTCAGTTTTTTCTTAATACAATTTTAGTAGCATACCATCACGTCCCATAATGTAATATTTTTTTCTGTCACTATGCAATATTACTTGTATTTTTTAAGTGTTTGTTACACTAGGCTGTAATGATTAGACACGTACACGAGCCGTTTGTGTCGGTTTATGTAATGTAATAAAGCCGTTATTAATAAATGGTATCGCGGACCGTGTTGTGTCTCAAAGTGTAAATGTGTAGAAATGAAATGATAATAATTAGATTTATGTTTCTTGATTAATTATGAAAATGCCTATTGCTTTATACATACTTTCTACCATCATATTCTACCATCTACCATCTACCATCTTTCTACCATCATATTTTCTACCATCTCTCTCTATTATTATCTACCATCGTTCTGTTCCTAAGTCTTTAATGCATGTACGAAGTATTTATTGTGTTGCAACAAGATCTTCAGCCACAACCTATATCATTCTACTGTTAAACGCGGGATACCTTCTCAGAATGAAATTTCAGGCGTTAGGATGTATTATGAAGAACTTTGAGTGGTAGAGGTTTCTTCTGGATGTTTTTTTTACTATTAAAAAGGTTTCCGTCAGGATTTTACGCAAAGACTCCTGAAGTGGAGAGCTGCATTTTAAATCACTAAGAAAAAATTAAAATTATTATAAAAATCTGCTTTTCTAACATCCCGATCGCTTACTCATGAGGACAAAAACAATCCACTTAGACCTTACGTTTGAATTTAGAACATACATGTTTTCTTTGTTTAAAAAACCAACCAACGCAAGAAAAACCCATAGAATATCGACAAGGAAATATAAATTCTGAATAACGGTCGCAATTGTGAAAGGAAATTAAACAAACAATAAGGAATTTATATAGTACCGTTATATTTAGAGACTACGTAAATTATTAACAATACAATAATTTCCCAAACGGTTACCGAAAACGGAATACAAATCGGTTATAAACAGTCACACCACGTTCGTCTTGGCGCCATTATTTAGGTTACTACGGCACTATCATGAGTGTGGCTCTCCGAACAGATTGACTATAACATTGATAAATACCAAGTGTGTTATGTGATGTTTACAACAATTATAACTTGGGAATGCCACACGTTATGAAAATATCGGAATACTTTAAGCCTCTTTCTTATACATCTAGCAACAACCTTTTGGTGAAGCTCTACGCCCTCGTATGTATGTGTATCTGTATATTTATTGCTCAACACGCACACACGCCCTCTCGCCCTTTTCTGTCCTGTTCAATATCACCACAGATCAAGAATTTGTTTAATACGTCCCCTGCATGGCCATTCAAGAACCGTACATTTTCCAGCAATATTCTATTTTGAAATTGAATTTTCCCGCCCTTTATTAAATAACCTCTAAATAGGTATACTTTTTAAAACATCTTAACGAGCATTTGTTTTTCACTAATTATAATGACGAACACACTAAGAATTTCTTGTTTCTAAAAAATATTTAGGTATACACAAAAATGTTTATGGCTGCCAGATAATTTTGAAAGTTGGCAAATTCAACTACTTAACTGCTATAAGAGTACATACATATGTGGCCATGACCTCAAAATTTCCATACCACAAATTTCTTTGGTTATAAAAGTTTATTTAATCATTTCGTTGACCTACTTAGGGCAGAAGTCAACTTTCTTGGCAAGCAAGTGCAACCACACAAATAGACTGCAGAATGCAGTGAATATATAGCGGATAACCGACAAACAATTTGAAAATCGAATAAAGGAATATACAAAATGGCACTCATGTATTGTCAATTAATAAAAAAAACCCCATATGCGTCTATGCCGTTACACAAAATTTTTATATTGGTGATAAAACAGTAATATTTAAGTAAACAGAATAACAATACTATTAATAACAATATTATTCAACTGTAATATCACTCATTATTCACCCTTACAACCAGCTATTTGAATACTTCCTTGACTATGAAAATTTTTGAGGAAGTTAATGTCCCGAAAGCACGAGACTTGTCGCAGCCATAAACAATAGAACGAGGTTATTAAACCAGAACTTGTGTTTCGTCTGTAACACACTTGTAATTACGCTATATCTTCACTTTACATCTATTTGTATTATCTCGTCAAGAGGCCAGCAATGAAAGTGAGTGTTTATTACGCGTTTGCCAGAGAACGTAGGTTACTAATTAGATATAAAATTAATTTGAATTTAAAATTTTTATGCAATGTTCTATCAACGAAACAGGTACATATTATTCCATTTTTGCTGTCAAACATTTCATGATTGTACATGATTGAATTATTTAACATGTAACTTAGATTTATTTTCTCTTTTTCAACTAAAAAATACTAATCCTCTCTTCAATATTAAACCGCTTAAAGTTCAATCACGCACAAAGTAATATTATAAATGTTTGTTTTTCGTACTAAGCAACCACTTCACATTCAGGCTGTTACTAACCAAAAAGCTCTGAACGAAAAGTTATAGACCACGATTATTTAATAAATACTTAAGGGAACTTAATGGGTTACGTTATCCACAGTAATAAGTGATTAGAACGACGTAAACAAGTCTAAGGTGATTCGACGTCGCCGTAAACAAGTCCGAACCATTACCGCGAATTGTCTTAGTTTAACGCCTAGAGTTTATTTTTGCTGAACGATTTTGCTGACAACGCTGAACTCCTACATCCGTGACTATTAGTAACGTACGTCTGCAAATCTTGTATACACAAAAGTGCCTACAAGTAGGTACAACAGTAGACCCTGCATACATAAAAATAACTAAAGATCTGTACGACTATAGACCTTGCATACGCAAAATTACCTGTAGGTAGGTACGATAATACACCTCCTTCCTATATGCAAAAAACAAAATTTTTGTTATTAATGCACATCGTCCAAATCTATAGTGTTGAATTTCAGCGCTTGGAGCCCTAATATTACGAAGCAAAATTGATCAAACGGTAACTGCTGGCTCTTAAATATGTGCAAATTGCGACCTGATCTAATCTAAACTATTCTGCAGTAAATACAATGTTTCATTCATTAATGAGATAATTAATTCACAAAGTCACAGTAAATGGTAACAGAGCTACACAAAACCTAGCAGAATAAAGAGGCCTTGGCCTTGCATTCATTTTTAATTGGCTACTTACTTGCTAGTTGTATGCGGTTTCATGATACATTTTTATACAAAAATACAAATAATTTACAAGATTCTTCTCTGCGATAAAAACTGAGCAATGTCTGGCAATATTCCGAGCTGGTTGTAATACTTATGACAAAGACTTTCTTTTCCCACGAAGTCTCACGCGCTCCTATACATATTTGGCTTAACGCTGATTAAGACATTATCGTATTATAATCTCATCTCAAGCATGATCAAATGAAAGTGTTCACACTGTCAGCTTGAACAAATATACATGGTCCTCATGCAACGAATGAATTGATTTCTAACAGTACATTTTGTCCTAATGGCTGATTTACCAGAGTCCCTTACTCATTGAAAACGATCTGTCCGGCACAAGACCGATTTTCACTACAACGTAATTTTTCTGACGTATGTACAATCTATTTTAAGTCCACGCAATAATTTCTTCAACAATAACTCTCTTAACGCCCGTGTTTTCTCTTTGAGATCGGACGTCGTTTAAATTCCAATCAAACGTATTTTGATTCTCTTTGTTTATCTACATATCTTTTTTTTCGATTTGGTACCTGCTATTATCAGCTTAGTTTACATTCTAACCAATATTAAATTTATTTGCAAATTGTAAGTAAATTCGCGGCATCAATAAAAGCCTAGTCATTGATTTATAATTCTGACTTCTACTCCGAAGATTCTTCATGCGTATTCTGCCGCACACTACTTTTCTAATAAAATCATGTAAGTTTTCAACATTAAATATCACTAGCTGGTTCGCGGAAGGAAAACGTAGTGAAGAAATCTTGTGCAAGTTTCTTCACGAACTTTTTCTAAAAATTTTCCATAAATAATCTTTAAAGCATTCGAAATCGACTAACCTGCGTTTGGATAGCGTGGCAGAATATGAACTTTTAACCTTTGTTTTTCTGAGAGAAGATTAACTTTCAATAATGCTACGATAAAAGTATTGATGACGATGGAGAAATAAATTTCCTATTGTTACTCATCCAGTTCTAAATATACCACGTGAACGGTTAATCATACGCATAAGACACTGAAATCTTCGAAGTGCTAGTTTAGGGGACAATAAAAATAGACGTTTGGCAGTGTCACTACATCCAATCTAGGTCGCTCGTCTACAGTTGTACATAATATGATGATGATACTAATACCAAGTCAATAACCGCAACCCAAATTCAGAATCGTACTGATTGTGTATCAAAGGGTATTGGACTATCGCAGGATAAATCGACTGGCTACGATGTAATTATTGTAGTAATCGCCGTTTAATTACTCAATTACGCGTAGATTGGAAATTTGACCGACATTTTTTATCTTTGAATTGGGCAAGTAAAAATAAAACCGATCTTTTTCAGACGAGAGTTGCGTAAAGTTTAATAAAAGGGTCCGATTAAATACGTAATGGAAGAAATGTCGTGATCTAAAAAACTTGTCCATTTTCAAATCAAATGAAATCAACATTTATTGTGTAATATTTACTAAAAATGACATATCTCCAATGTGTAATGATTATATAATAAAAATATGTAAATCCGATGAAAGTTTGGGCAGACGGGTTCTGGAGTGGACATTGGAAATAGACAGACAGGCGTAGGTACTAAGTAGAGAGCGCTTCCCATCCCCTTAGATTGGTTACTTTAAGAATGCAGATGGTGGTGGCTGGATAATATCAGCCGACGACCGATTGGTTTAGCATAACATAGGAAGCCCTATATACAGCAGCAGAACAACTGTCGATATGACGATGGTATAGTATTTTAACACTATGTACATTTTTACTGACCCTGCCATCAACACCTTTATAGCACTGATTTATACACAGGAAATAAGTTTAAAAATCAATTAAAGCTTCAAACAGTAACAAGATCTAACTGCGCGAACGCTGAACGTAAGACCATCTAAATATATTATATGTACTGACTAACCATAGATTATAACGAAGTTAGATTAAAAAGTTTACACCTGTTATCGCAATTCGAGTAACATCGGACAACATAATTACATGGTGCGGTGGAATAAGAAACGTTAAACGTTTACATCTAAATGCAAATTAAGTATGGTGTCCCGTTAGCCGGCAACCCGTTGCTGGGCTTCGCGATCGATAGCATCTTAGGATCGCTACATACGCAGCTATAATATGTTTTCATATATTATATGCTGAATAATATATAGATGAAGATCCAGCTCAGTGGCGTGCTATTCGAGAGGCAGTGGACGGGAGCAGGCTGATAATTATAATATATAAATGTACGAGTATTTACAGGAAGTGCTACAGAGGGTAACTATGCTTAAATATATAACTTTGCGGTCATTTTCGGCGCAATAATGTCTTGTTATACCGAAGTATGTCTTGCTGTAATCTGTTCACATATTTTGACAACGAAAGAAATGTTATACATAGCTATGTGTATTCACTCTAACGTTAGAAAAGACATATATTGAAAAGTATCATAGGATGTCTTGTTATAATATAAATTTTAGCTCCGTCTGTAGCCACCTTTATATTATCTATAGATCGAAATATAAAATTGTGATTTTGGATATTGATTACGTATAAACATTGTATTTTTACTGCCAATCATTAAATGATTATTCAACATGAAATCGTAATATTGAAAAGTATGGGCTATGAACGGACGGACAATCAACTTAATAATTCTTCGTTATCAAGAGACCAGTATCGTGGAACACTAAAAATGATTTATATAAGGATAATAATAATGATGGTGGTGGTGATGATGGTGGTGGTGCTGCTAGTGGTGATGATGGTGTTAATGGGGATAATTGTGTTATTATTAATAGTGATGGGTATGATTGAGAAAAATACCAACGATGAAACGGTTAAGCCGAATTATAATTGTCTATCAACATAAAACAAGCTGCTTTAACATTGATAAATGTAGTATTATGTCCCAAAAAGCGGTTCAGTTTTATCAAATTTTCGGGTCAACTAACCACCGTTAGTAACTTAAGCCGTTTAATCGCGTATAAACCATCTCTAAAGCGTAAGGCATTTGAGCTTTGATATAACACGACGGATCTTCTAAGAAATGTAAGTACTGTTGAATACTTTTGTCATATTTAAGTATCATGTAGATTAGTGGATTGAATCGTTTAGCTTGATATAACATGACGCCTATATTTCCTAGAAGAGGTAGGCAAAGTGTAGCACTTTTGACCAGTTATGTGGAATAGGGAGTGGGGTATTTTCAATTTTATGAAATCGATGACATTACATATTATCCATATTCTTGCAGGATTTGTTATGACCGCAGCTTATAGCGTCAAGTAAGTTACATATAATTAGTGCATATGCAATATGTAATACATATTCTTTCATCTTATAATATATCGACCAATGAAATACTGGGTTACTTAAAAACACGTTCAGCATTGACAAAGTGATAAACAAATATTAATAATGCTCCACTTACGTTAAGCATATCGTGATAGCTAATATTTCGGGACATTACTCGCAAACGATACGTTTGTCAACACTAATGTTAAGTAGCTTTGCCTAACTGACCGAGATAGTACGAGAATTGTTTGTTACTGCTGACTTTTGATATGTTCACGAAATTGGAGACAGCTGTTGGAATTAGAGGCGATTAATTGTAAAGAAACCTTAAAGCTTTCGGACTACGGGCGTGTACGGAGTACGAGTAATTCGTTTACTCGTTAACGCTTATTATTTTGAATCGTATCGTAGATATAAACATTTATAAGATAGGTACGTAATATAACAACACGCCTGTTTTTCCCCGAAGAGGTAGATGGAGGAGTGTTGTAGTCTCATTTTTAACCAATTATGTAATAGGTGCGCAATGTGGACCTATTGCGGTATAACGATAACAAATTCACGCTTCCTGCTTGGGAAATTCAGCTCAGGAAAATTAGAATATTTTGTACAAGATAAGGATTTTTTAAATAAAAATATAATATATAAATTTGTTCAATAAACTTTTACGTGGGAATACTGAGAAAAGAAACATTATCTTTAAGAGTTCTTGAGCAACTGGCTATAGAAGAATATTCCATGAAATTCGAAAAAATATACAGATACTTAAAATAAACACTTAACAACATCAAATGAAGTGCCCATCCCTCAAAACAAGTGTTTACAGGTCGTATGAAAGCTTATCGCAAATGATATATGTACGTATAGTGTTTACAAACCTATCAAAAACGGTCAACAAGTTCAGTGAGGTCGCTTCAACTCTTGGAGTCTGATATCAAGTGAAACAAATTTCAAATTCAAGCAGCCGGTAATTTTGTGGTGTTAAAAAAATAGCACAACGACTGATATATCAGAACTACTTCTTATTGAAGCGGCATGGTGTAATCAACTGTTCACCGTCACCGTGAAATAGGTTGCAGACAATTTAAAGCCAGACAGTCGTAATATATAGGTACTTAAGTAGACAAGGGAAGCGCGAACGCGACCCGGCGAGACTGAATCATTGATTTATTTACCTGATAGTTGCGACTGGAATATACTAACACGTTTCATTGGCTATATTTAGCTTAAATAATGTTTTACAAACTTTAAAGGGACGTGCAGTTTTTCAACGCCGGCTTCGCGTTAGAAGCAAAAAAACGCATCCTGTATACGACAGAGGAAGCTTACTTGCTCCGAAGCACGTACCACCCCTCACTGAACGCAGATTACGCACAGACACACGATTTTAACCCGCTTTAAAAAACTAATGGTGCCAAGTGTGTACATGGACTATGTTAGTGTTGAATATTTATCGTGAACATTCTAAAGTCATTTGGTGATGTTCTGTCAAAATATTACGCAGTGGCTTAGAAAGTTGACGCTCTCAAACCCTTCACGCCACGTGTGACCGCGGAACCTAGTTGTGTGTTTGTTCGTAAACAACCTTGTTAGAGTAGGTGTGAAGGCGAGCGGTATAACTGTTTCGAGATACACCCAGGGCCCTAAGAGTGCAGGTGTTACGCAAACGACCGTCGCATACCAGCTACTATCGACCGGTCACCTACTGCATAGCTTCCTTGCTGCACTGTGCATTTATGTTATCAAACGCTTTTTGAACCCGGTGATTGGATTATGATGCGCGCCCGTCAGTATACGTTGAACTTTGCAAACAAATGCAATTTTATTTTCGGCTATTAAATTTTCGTTTAGAAATTGCATTTGGAAAATTTCAATGTGTTTCGTGATAACTTTTTTGCTAACTATAATATTATTTAAAGATACAAAGCAAAAATAAATAAATATCGTACAAGCGATAACGGTGGCTGCGAGTACATAAAATTATAGGTATAAGCAAAACAAATTATTATTATTATTACACAAGTCATTCCACACCACCTTTCACAGCTAATCCCTCATCACCTTTGCAAAAGGTTGGTTAAATACCGATGTACGGTAGTTTGATCGCAAGCGTGCTGGCCAGCGCCGCGTAAACGGTTTGAAATTGTAGCAGTACGTTTACCATTTCTTGCACGCAAATTACCCTTGCGGCTGCCTTTTCTCACGTACACACAGCATTGAGGAACACAACCCGTTCTAGTATAGGACTGATTACTTCACTGCAGTTTTATATATTAAACGATCATAGGATGGTATAGAGTAGTGTCTCAGAATAATACATATGAATTTTTTTTAACACTAAAATGGATTATTTTTTTTTTACAGTTATGTTTAACTTGTTTGGTCATGAAGTTAGAGGTATGCGAAACAGGCGACTGTATAGAATAGAGTGAAGAATGATGAATCATGTCGGGTTTGGAAAGATATTTTAAAAAACATTTAAATCAAAATTATTATTATTTTTACTTTAATTAATACGGTCATAACGAATTATGTGAATTACAGGACAGCAATCACACTTATATGTCACAATACAACTCACTGAACGTCAAACAAACATTATTACCTTTTATTTATCAGTAAACAAATCGCACTCGGTCTTAGCTTCCAAGAGAGCGATTATTCACATTCATACTTTCATTATCACGAGTTATTTTTAACTTACATCGCTGTTAGTAGGTTTTTTCCCAACATAAAACTGGGTTATTCGAGACAGGTTAAGACTCGTTCAACTAGTAATATCACTCAGCTCTACACAGATCACTCGTTCACAGCCGAGTTTTGATACTTATGTAATATTTCATTGATTTATACGAGTATGAACTTACGGCGAGCTTAGAACTGCTTTAATCATAAAGCCTAAAGTTAGACGATCTTATGCAATGCGCTCCAATATCTTCAGTTAAATATTAAACTATTTCATTACTTTAGAGTGTTCACAAATTCTTACATATTTGAAGTACTTTATTTAATTTTTTTTAATTAATAGAAAAATATCGTAATATTACCTAAAAGTGGCGAAGATCTAGATAGTGAAAGATTTTTCTGATAAACTTGAAAG
>DWEC01003972.1:0-10171 GCA_018245735.1 Microceris miodesmiata | reverse complement strand
AAATAAAATTTATAAATAAAATAAGCCCTAACATTGTGTAGAATATTCTAGAACAGACCCTTATACTTTTTATCCAGTGTACTCAGCTCACAAATACACAAGAACGTGAGAACTAAAACAACAAATTTTCCAACTTGTTATAACCGAGTTGAATCGCGTTTCTCGAAATTACCGAAAGTATCTACACAATAGTTTTTGTTAAGGTCACTCCAGAACATTTGTACAAAAAATATATCACAGAATCGCGAATAATTATACAACAGCAGTGCGGCTCAAGGACAAAGAGGGAAGTTGATATTCAGTGACAGCGGTTGGCTCCCTCGGGCTGTAGCTATCCCCAGTCAGTCTGCGGGACCTGGCAAAAAATTTGATTAAACTTAGAGAAACTCCATATATTTATATCCTTCAAATACTATTTTCTCTTCTAGCAGACGTAAGCGTCTAATCAATTGTATAGTTTTGTTTCTACCACCAGAATTTACATGTATCACTCCGTTATTCGCTACGAACCGTCTCTCAGAATGAGTGGGGTTAGTACCACGAGTCAGTATACTTAATATTACAGTTTATTATTGACAATTTTACAATCTTTATGTCTCCCACGGTCTGTACCTTCGGTATTACAGTGACTTGCGTTTTATTCTTAATCGATGTGCATACCATGTACATCGATTAAGCACACTCCCACGTTTCCCCAGTGACGTTTATTTAGCAATTTGTTCGAATAAAACTGTTCTTATTTCCAGTTATTATTAATAGGCTATATAAGACGCTAAACACACAGAGACAAATCGATAATGACGCTTACTATAATTACCTTCTTCATAATACCCGTTTCATCTCAAAATTATCGTACATATATCTAATTTACCTCATATACAAAAGGTAAGTAAACATTTTGTGAAATGGTCCACACCCGCGGGCCAAATGAAATAAACTCGCCCGCTGGCATTTAGTGAACCATCCAATTGGACATCACACACACAAAATATACACACACATATCCACATAATTTTGAACAATCGGTTTTGTCCGCTACCTGCCAATAGGTTGGAATATTTTTAAATTTTCGACGGTTCCATCAACATTGTGATACGCTTATGAAACGTTTTTTGGAAGACATACAGCGATACACAATGTCGTTAAAATAATTTTGATTATTATTTATATCATTTTAATTATTGTTAATAATATAATTCCAATCCTTAATAATATAATAAAATCAGTGAGAGCCTAGTGTGAAGCCTAGTGTGAAGTGTGTGCTTCAGTGTGAAGTCGCTAACCCACACAGCCAGCGTGGCAGACTTTGGCCTTAACCCTCTCAATGTGAGAGGAGACCCATATTCCAACAGTGCAATTATAATGGGTCGATTACTATTAATAATAATAATATAATTAACTGACACTGACAGTATTATACCTACAATTCTGCTACTTGTACATTTCCAACAATATTTTCAATTTTCCAATAACATTTTCAACTATAAAATGTACAAGCCGTCCTTTCCAATAGAACTGAACAAGCATTTCTCACCAAAATATCAGTACGTTCTTCCAGTCTATTCTCCTGTGTATCAACATTAATACAATTTAGCCTACATCTCAAATTTTAGAAGCAAGTATATAACAGAAACGGAGTATTCTGATCTCAAGGTTCTAGAAAGGAACTCTCCTATATATCGTTTGTACAGATTATATGGACATAGTATAGAGCAATAACCACAATGTATTTGTATGTACATATATATTGTAACAATGAAAACGATATAAGAAAATATAGGAAGTTATATATGAAGTAACAATGAAAACTATATAAGAAATAGGAAGTTATATATGAAGTAACAATGAAAACTATATAAGAAATACGAAGTTATATATGAAGTAACAATGAAAACTATATAAGAAATAGAGTTATATATGAAACATGATATTTACGAGTTATGGGAACCGTAACAAAGAGGCTTTATATATTACAGTAAATATAATATGATTAGGACAAGCCTTACAGAGATACAGTATAAAAATATTATATTACAAAACAAATGAACAAGCAGGTGGGATTAGCGATAATATCAACAGAATTAATGTTGCGTTGCTGGGTCAAAAGTTAGCGTCTCATTCCAGAGGTTGGGGATTCGATTTCTTGGCACGCACTTCAAATGTTATTCGTTAGGTATTATTTTTAATTGACTTTTTATACGGCCGTATTGTTTCTTTGTTTTATTCATGCTTTTGATTTATTTTTATATTCTTCTTGTATTCTGATGCTATATATATTTTTATGCTATTGAGAAATATTAAGAAAAAAGTCATATTTTGAAATAATTTTCCAAAGCAATTACTTTGATTAGTTAAGATTCCAATAAATATATAAATGTGGCTTCGAGGAGTGTAATGCCATCTTTCAACTACGTTCAAATACCAATACGAATTCCATTACGATTTAAGTGACATTAGTTAGGTTTTTCCAATAATCTTCACTTATGGGAAGCAACCAAACCAGACACACATCGCTCAAAACTATGCGTATCGACATACTTACAAGGAGTCAATCAAAATATTCTCATTCTAAATACCGACAGAATAAAAATGAAATTGGAATTCTGGTATCCGAATTCGTATCCAGCCGCTCGATTCGTGTCGAACTTTACTCTCCTATTATTTTCATTAACAAGCTCGCACGTGACCAAAATAAAGTGGCCTTTGACGGGGCCAACGGCGTTTGACTGATTTTTCCGACCGTACACTGCGGTGGAACCAACGAGGCGGATTTTCACAGCAATCTTCCTTATTAAATTTACCAACGGAAATTCTTTGACAGAGATAGACAGTTACCACTACGAATCCACTTCGAATTGCTTTTATGAATATCCGGAACACTTAACCCATGAATAATACAGCATGCACTAACAATTATGTGTTTACATCCGCAACGAATGTCGTCGGGAGCGTAAATTCATTCTTTCGTAATAAATCCCCCTCAACACAGTTGTATCGTAACAATGTAGCGACAGTAATAATGTTCCGTGTTTTACGCAACTGTTATATGAGATTTTAATGATATTATAATTTAACTGTTATACGTGAAATGGGGCTTGTTATAATAAAATTTGCTTCGGCAAACTTTTCGAATGCAACCAATGAGATTATTCGTGAAGCTTAACAAGACCATATTTTAATGTTTAAAATACATAAAATATTCTTACTCCGGTATCTCGTACGAATGTTAAATAATTCTTATAGTTTTTGTTATTTTAATATTCTAATGCAAATTTACAAAACGATTACAATAGTGTGATTGGAACAGAAAGCGCTTAGGATTCATAGAATACGGCATGTTGCAGGCCATTTGTGATAATATATATGATCTGAAAGGGATTGGTCATCTTTCAGTTGAATATGTACTTGTAGGAGATTTTCAAGGACATATTCGTGCATTTAAATTCACAATCGGATTTGCACCTAAATATACTGGTAGCAGTAAAAGAAGGTCTGCTTCAAGCCAAACGCATAGCAGGTAACATTAAAGTGATTGGAACTCTATGTTTTATTACAGATTTAAGATTGAAATATTTATAAAATTAAACTAGTTGAAAAATAAAAATTGTAAGTTATATCAAGAGCGTGCATACATTTCTGGGTTAATAATAACATTGCAAACAGTTTTACAAATAAGGTATTGGAACACAAACAGTAAATCCGCATTGGAAGACATTCTTACTTTCTCGGTCTAAGGAAAATTCAGTTTTAGCGTCATTACCGTTTCCAACATTCAAAATATAAGCGCCATATAAGGGCAAGTATTTTGCTATTGTCAGAATATACGAGTTTGTCTGTAATCAACCTAATATACGAGTAATTAACCAAAATAAAAATTTGACATAAAATACAGTTTTTCTGATCTCACATAATTTTCAAAATTCCAAATGCCAACTTGTATATTTAGCCAAGATTCATTTCTTCGAACTTGACTACTGGATCTCACATCCGTATTACGGCAAATTCCGGTTAATAACACAGAAATTTCTTCAAAGAAAATCGTTTCCTTAAAACGAGATCGTTGCCGGAATATCCTAGCTTAGCGAGATACTAAGCTCAGAATATTTCGGCCGAATATATCAGGGCCAACTTTACCTAACAGCGAACTAGAGTCAGTCCCAATGGAGCACTCCGTCTTTATTCCTTGCATCAAAACACCACAAAAACTGATATTCGTTGCTATTTACAGCTTCTGGGCTTTTTGCGTACAAGACTTTCAGATCCCTGTCATAAATTTTTGTCCGTAAGTTTCCGTAAAAACTCGTGCCAATAACGTTTACCGAATTGGCCTAATAAAGGCACGGCGAGGGTCGCTCCCGCGTGGGCCATCGTCTCTTTTCGCGTTGTATATTACAAGCCACAAGCAATTTATATGGAAAACGCTTCGGAATGTATCTCGTTTGTGATAAGATCAACCAGCATTACAGTTGTCTGGATCGTTCGAGTGGCGGATTTGGAGCCGCGGCTATTAGTGTCTGGGGGTTCGCGGACGCAACATTCTTCAGTCAGCGTTCTTTGTTTAAATCCGCTTCCACGATGTATGGGTTTGGTGGAAGAAATTTGTAACTTGAATGGTCTTATGTTGTTATTGTTGTTGTATAATAGTCGTGTTGTTGTCTCGTTGTACATATTATTGTTATAATGATGACCTTTATTAAACCATGCGTAAATCACATTATTTTGTACATTTACATTATTCTTGTTTATAAGTATCCTTACAGATTAATTGAGATTCCCACAAGGGGAAAACGCAATAAATTTATTATTAGGCTTTGTTTTTATAACACTCAAAATATCTTAATAAAACGAAAATGTGTTCTGACTAAAACCACTAAGTTTTCCGCACGCACATTGAATACACAATACACGAGTAGTAGATTCATAAATATTCATACAGTTGGTAACAAATCCGTTAAACGCTTTAATATAGATGAATAATTTATTTAATTTATGTTTACCAAAGCTTACTAAGTTGTGCCTGTTTCTATGAATTTCGCAAAGGCCTGGTAACATTACTATTCGCTTGACCACACGCGGTAAAAACAAGCCGATATTTATATTCCTTAATATTAACAAAGAGTCCGAGAAATTTGACACTGCTGTTTTTCAATTTTAAAATAGTACATTTATAAACAAAAACCTGAATTCCGAACAGAAACAAATTCCGTGAAATAAATAGCACATATATCTTGCGGTATTTCATGACAATTTTAATGGTTATTTGTGCTCTATAATATAATCCATTTCTCTTTAGAATTTCTCATAGAAAAGACAAGTGACACCTGACATCAGTCACCGATATATTTGCGGTATCTGTTTAATAAGTAAGAAATGTTTCTATGCATTTACTCTTTCCAACTCGTTTTTAGAGAATGACAATCCTGCTGTATCCGCTACCTTTACACATAATCCGCTTATAATTTACTAGGTACCTTATAACAGTACCAGTTTGTTGATATTTTAAAATCTCTCCGCACAAGCTATTATCGCTCGCTATTGGTAATACACTTACCTTATCCATGTTACATTACTCTTAACTTAGTTCGGGAAACGTTTGTATGAAGAAATATGTTCTGCTTACTTTTCACTTAAGTTCTAAAGGAGAGTCGACAAATATGTGAGGGCGAAGACACGTATAAATAACGATTTGGCTCATTACGTCGCTGTGAACGTATGTCCCTTGGTAGAAACTTATATTTTTAGCACCGTCTACTCTATTTTCTTAATTCTACCTTTTTTACCACACTTTTACCTTACCTTGCATTTATGAGATCAAATATTTAAACGAAGCAAGCATTACACTGTTTTAAATCTTGTATCGTGTTGCTTGAAAAATCACGTGAGAGAATAATATCGATAGAGCAGTCAATATTAGTATAATTGACCACGTTGATATTTTTAAGAATTATTTAATTTTATATCTTTTGATTGTCTTGAATTTTTATTACTATTTTTTACAACAGATACTTAACGAATTCAGAGACTTTCAATTAATAAAATTCTTAAGAGTCCGTCGCGGTCAAAAAATTTTTTAATAATAGGAATATATTTCTTTAATGTATTTCTGTTTCTTATACAGTTTTCGTAATTTTTAACATTTCAAGTGACTTTGATCTTAGTTTGAATACTATTATTAGGATTCTTAATGTAAATTTAAAAAATGTTAAGTGAATTAAGTAAATTCTCCCGTCGCTCGTACAATTTTTCCCTTAAAATGTCTACAAAACATAGGGTAAATCTACAACCTACGTACATATATATATTTATAGTTACAGAAGGTCGGATAAGTTAAGATCACAGCCCACCTAGACGTTTCGTATATCCACGATACATACGTAATAATGATGTATTTGTAATACAAAATAATCTCAAAGTACAATCACGTACGGATACAAAAGGGCCGGACCTCACCTCGAGTTATTATCGCAAAAACTACGACATCATTAGAGGCACTAACTTTCTCGCAGTTTGTTATAACTCTGCCATTTAGCGGGACGCGTGACTGAAATAACGCGACGATCAACGATGGAAGCTTTAATTGCACCGAAATATAAGAAATAGTATTATAACTTTCGAACACATTTTCCGAGAAAAAAAAAATACCATTATTGCCATTACTAAGGTTGGGGGTCGTAAGATTAGCGAAACTTGTGAAAAATTGGCGAGTGCAGCAGTTTACCAAAACTAACTCGCAGTCCACGATAATAAATGGCAGAAGTTTAGTAAACGAATGATTCATACTTGTAGAAGCTATACAAGGTCGACGTTGGAAGCATAATTGCTTTTTGCTCTAAACAGCAGACATTGCTAGCATTCGATTTGAAGATGTAATAAGCTGACACAGTCAGCTTTCTACTTCACTGCTGAAAAGGACTGAATTCCGTCTAGGTACACTCGGGTAGGATCACATCGGGTAAATAAGACTGTAATTTCATCACGAAATAGTTTATCTATCTTGAGAATTTGTGACCAAGAAGCGTAGTCGAATTCGACTCTAAGATGCTTTTATAACTACACTTTCAGCAGATTCTAAACGTCATCTAAAAATAACAAAGTTTAGTGTCCAGTTCATGTACTCTACAGATATTGACAATCGTCATAATTTGCGAATATCATCAGTTTTTATTGTCAATTGCACGCGAACCTAATGTGCTCATAACCATCAACATATTTGATGTTTCAGTAATTCCGTTCATAACTAAAAGAAAATATAATAATAAAATGTACAATTTTATTCAACCGCAGAAATATGACATAGTTTCACAAGTTCAGAAACTTTCGTCTCGGCTCCGAGTATTTATTATGTGAGTAGAAAAAATGTTAAACAGAAAAAGGGAAATTACCTCCGTCCCTAATTGTAGTGGAACAAAAAGAAATAAATTGCCGTAACGTGTTCGTAACTTCTGAACAAACTTCGACGTGCGAGTGGTTAATTGTTCTTAGGTAACCTTTATGATCCCAGGAAGGTATATAACAGGTACGGGTATAAAAAACTCGTGTTAAAGTAAAAGTGGTCCACTGTAGCTGTTTCGAAATTGGAATTTAGAATATGTAACTGAGTTAGAATTTTCGATAGACACGACACATTTTAAATCTAAGTTTAAAATTTCGTACGGTGTCTCGAAATGGTTGGAAATAACAAATTATCCCAAATATTGTGACAACTAGGAACGCTGACACAGTAACGTCACACAAAGTATAATGTCTCCTAAAAATCCACTTCATGATGTTTTATTTGTTTTCCTAACAAGAAAATAACTTCTCACAAAAAAGTACTAGAAAAGAGAAGAGTGGTTTTGCAACAAAGTATTATAGAAGATACGAAAAGGTTCCGAGTCGTTTTATGATTTCATTAACTTGGCTGATCAACTTCTATCAGTATTTGTACTATAGATGATAATAGAAGAAAGATTGTAAATAAGTGAGATGAGTCTGAGAGGAAACTTTATATGTGCAGTGCTTAAAACATGATTTACAATAAACAATTTTGTACATACCAACATTTTTTTTATATTAGGTGGTGATTAGTGATATATTAGAGAGGTTGTAAATGTGCTGCCTGCCGTGAAAAAACTTTTAGCGCTACCGAAGAACGCCATGTCACAGATACCTTAAATAACTACCATTGAAGAAACTAGTGTTCCAATCAAAACGGTTACTACGCTTCTGATCAGTAGCCCAGTTCCACCTCCTATGGGTCGATGAGTTAAAGAAGAAATTAAATTTGTATGGAGTTATTAATCAAGAAAATATAATATATACTCGTACGAAAATAAAGTAATATCATACTACACTTTAGTCATTATCGCTATCGTAAAATCCGTTCCCAATACAAAATAGCGAATCGGTAACAAATTCTCGGAATTCATTAAACGTAAAGGACAATGATACATTTGCATGCTTTTCCCAGAAATGGTTATCGGCAGCTGATGTGGAGCACGAATAAATCAATATCACTCAAGGGTTTCCAGAATAATGTAGGATAGGGATTAATCTTGCGTATATTACAATAATTTTCGCACCGATCAGGGCTAAATTACTCTCACGGTTTTGATTACATATCAACCACAATTCTGTACAGTGGTCTGGCACTAGAAATTTTGTTACATTCGGTAACTAATTGACTAACTGAACGCACACATCAACCCCCAATCGACATTCTCAAAATGTTGTTTTTTTGTATGTGACGTATTTCCAATAACTCCACCCAACTTTTTTTTTCTTTATTCAAAGTAATTTATTTTCTTACTAGTGTGTGTTTCAATTACGATACAAATAAAGTAAGTTATCAATCTTTCTCGTTATTTCTATGGTTTTTAACTCACTCGTGGTCCGATATGCTTAATCAACATCATCACATATAAGTATTAAGAAGCAGAGAGCTGTATTAATATTTCGTAAGGAGTATTACAACTGCTGCCAATCTACTACTCTCATCCAACGACTAGCATCTTCCATACCATCTACCATATTCTTAAAATCATCAATATAATCTTAAGCACTATTTAAAATTAATTCATCTACAGTGATGTGAGGCTTCAAAATTAATTTGAAATTTTAGGCGATCTAGATTTCATCAATAATTTTCAATCCCCCTACGGCTAATTTGATACTTTTGACAGCTCATTTAATAATGTCACACACAGCGTTGCCTACGGTTTGCTTCGTCGCTTTGTCGGTCGGAATACATTTACCTAGTACGACTACGTTGTAATTGTTGCGTGTTAGGCACTCATAACAACGTTTTTCCACGGCTATTATGCGGCGATAAGCTTTTTTATTGATATTGAAATGATAATAGCAAGTAATTTACATGGCTTCAACGGTTTACTAGAGAGCTAGGAAAGTCGCTTTAAATATAAATCCAACCGGTGACGGTACTACGAGTACCAGAGGAAACTATTTCAGGGAAAAAATTACCGTAATTAGCGCATTGTATTATACATATGTAATCTAAGATCTGTATTTTTTCACGGTATATTGTCACATTAATTTATATACTAAACTTCGGTAAACCATGAGTGACATTGCCAAAACCTTCTCGAATAAACAGATGTGTAATTCATAATTCTAGAATAAACATATGTGCAATTCTTACTTCTAGAATAAACATATATCTATTTTTATTAATCAAACATTATCTACACTGCATGATGATTATTGCCAGGCTGGTGAAGATATTACACACCTTTGTTTTATTTAAAGAGCTAGGGGCTAATCTCAAATAGAATTTATACTTTCACCATTCGAAGGATTTGTATTTTCACCATTCGGGTCATCTCAAATGGAATTGGTAGTTTCACCATTCGAAGTTATTCAATGTCATTCACTGAGCTACTGATGAAATAGTATGAAATAATATAGGAGCGGTTACGTATATTATTTATATAGATAGTCCAAGTTGACAGGGTTGTAGTTCTGACGCAGTATCGAGAGCGGTCAATACTTCTAGGGGTGACAGCGGAAGATTTATTTGCACTAAGGTTTCAGTAATTTAGAGGCGTTAAAGTCAGAATAAAAACATCCATCAGTCGGATCGGCAACTAATCCGTATGTCTTCCAGGCCGCATTGGAGAAACATGGTACAGCATACTCTAATCTTCCCGTAGATGTAGGAGAGATCCTTGCAAAT
>DWEC01003971.1:0-10172 GCA_018245735.1 Microceris miodesmiata | reverse complement strand
ATTGCAGTTTCCACTTAGAACTGCGACGAGCTTTTCAACTATAATACATTATATGTATATCCGATCCCCGCAAAGCCTACACACAGACGCTAAAAGTTGCCTACAGATGGAGCTAAAACGTATATTCCGCTAACGATATATTGACACGAATATATGTATGTATCACAATATATTATCTATAGTAACCCTCGAGTAACCACAAACGTAGGTATAATACATATATCTTTTTTACGTCGTCGAAATATGTGAATAGATATACGAGTAGCAAGATATTATTGCGCGGATAATGACCGCAAAGATATTATGTATTATATAGCGTAGCTACCGTCTTATAGCACAATACATACTCGTATTATAGCTCCGTCTGTGACTGCCATACTATCCGAACATTGTAAAGCCTACACAGACGCTACAGTTTATACGAGTACATACCGCCAGAGCAAGCGGTGAGATATTAACGAACGCTTCCACGATTAGATAATATTGTAAATTGAATTCCGCCCTCGTCGAGTTGCTCTCGTGGGCGGATTTAGTATGTCCTTTGCATTTTGTTGATTCCGTAATTGTTAACATTCACATTAACGGACAGGCGTTCATTAGTTTCAACCGGAACGTTTATATTTTTATTAAAGTATATACTTTTTGTGTTTTCGTAACAAAAAAATCACGGAATGAGGGAAAAAACAGTTCTTTCATTGCGCTATTGGTTTTGCTCTTGTAGATAAAATATATATATTAGATTTACAAACGATATGAATCAGTTAGTAGCTGGCCCAGTTTTGCATTGCAATGAATTCAATTTGATCAATCAAAACACGACATGCCGCTAGTCGCAACCGGGGGAATGGGACGTACGTGCGGCGCGTGCGGAATGCGGGCGCTGTTGCAACTGGGAATCGAACCCGCCACCACATCTATGTTGTCTAACTGTACAGGAACGTCACCCGTGCTAATTAATACTGGTAGGTTTATTGTTCGACAGACATATATAATATAGGTACTGGTAAATCTAATTTGTAAACGTACTCTGTCAATCCACGCATAGCCAACGTGGCAGAATCCATCTCGTGGCTTAATCCATCTCATTCTGAGAAGAAACCCAGGTAACAATAAAATAATTAATGATGACGATGATGATGATGAAATGTACGCGATAATTTAATATCGAATACTATAACGCTGAAGCGTTAATTAAACGTATAAGCAAACAAGCTAACTCGTCGAGTGTGAAAGCGTTGAGGGCCGGCTTATATTTACAGACACATTATCTTCGGAAAACAAACTCGACGCGGCCACTTAAGGCCCGGCGTCCGCGCGGCGTCTCCGAGGCCTCCGATCCATCGACGCGACGCGACACATGACAAACAGCAGCCGGTCGGCCTGAGAGCTTTCACCAACATGTTATATATGGCTGAATTGTCTGTGTAAATCTTGTAGTATTTCCTTACAATGTCATACAATATAAGTGTATTATTAGGTTTTTCTAACTTGAAATTTCCACTAGAAGCACGGAGTCTGGATTTGTGTCCGGTGTATGATATTAGGCTATTCCATCGTGGCACGTGTAACATAACGGATGAAACGTGGGAATGTACTGAACACCCCTGCCTGCCTCTTAGACAAAAACACATGCATTACATTATGTATCATGTGTTATTATGCATATAAATATGTAAATTGCATCTCAATATTAGCTTCATAACAAGAGTTTCTCTTGTTCTGTTCTATTATCTAAACATGAGACGCTATAGCGTTAAAATAAAAATCAATGCCCGCCTATTAGTCTGCTGCCCGAACCAATGTAATAAAGGCAATGAGATCCTTGGGGACTTTCGGGGAATACACACCTACTTCTGTCGTCTGGATCGGCAAGAAAGTTACGTTACTGTTTATAGGTTTATTATGGTCACAATAAATTTAGTGCGTATATTTTGTGTATTAGGTACGTGATGAATATTTGACTCTCCTTACAACAAAAAGTATTACGGTTTAAGAATTGGCTTCTCACAAGAATATCGGATATCCACCTACAGAGAAACATTACAGTTATAAACAAAAATCATTTTATCAAAATTAATCTGCAAGTTTGCAAAAATTGTTTGTATATTTCGTTAACAATAAGTGATGCAATCGAATGGGAAGTAGTGTGCACGCTCGGCGCTCATCAGCTGGCCGGTAATTGGTTAGCGAGGGCGCGGCACGGGAGAGGACCGTCGGAGTTGTAGGAAGCCCTGCGAGGCCGGGAGTCCCTCTAATTAACGCTGGCAACGTCCGCCCGGCCGATTGGCCACGCGTAGGGATGCCGATCGACTTTCGCCAATTCTACTCGTATACACAGACATCCGGTTAAAGGATTTCCTGAATAACATTCAAAACATAAATTGATACATTTCGAAGCCAAATTAATAACATATTTCTTCAAAATCATCATCATCGTTCCACTGTAAGAGAATGTCTCTTCTCAAAATGAGAGGGGAGATTGTTAGTTCGATTCTCAAAAAAAAAAAGCAAAGAGGTTATCTTTCAAAATTCGCAATAGTATTTATGTTGTTTCTGCGGTTATAGTTAATGACCAACATAATTGAGAGTACAGACATTTTAACTAAAATTCATGGTTACAAAGAAAGAAAGAAAACTTAAAGAAAGAAACTCGTGTGAATAGAACGAGAGTGCTCATGTCAGCCCTATAATAGCGTAATTGGGTGGCCACCTCGGCGGGTGGATGTCCCGTGTCGCACCTCCGCAGTTTTCAGCCGTCGTGTTGCAGATTTTACCGATGTTTGCATTTAATGCACTAACGAGCATTTCCCACTCCACCCGTCTACATACACTGTTCCAAGGTACCTGTGATGAATTTACAGGTAAAAACGTATTTACATCCTACGCTTTCAACCCATCTATATGACAAATTTCAAGTGATGTTTTATAATTGCAAGAGTTAGTTAGTTACCTTTTTAGGTAACTTACAACAAGGAGTAATAAGGAAATTAATTTTTTTCATTATCAGAAACGAGAAGAGTTAAGACCATAGTCTATCACACTGACCACATACGTACGAGTCTTTAATATAAACTGAATAATAAGCTTATACTGGTTCATAACAACAGACACGAATACTATAGGGTGCGCTAATTAGGTATACAAAGCAACCTGACTTAATAAAAAGTCCGGATAGATATTCACAGCAGTGAGATAGCTACGTAAATATGAAAGGTGGGTATCTAAAACTTAAAAGCCAAATGAAACTAGCACCGTTTTCGAATTTGGTTCTATTTCTGAAACAACGCTCGCCAACAGAAACGTGAGTCAGCGGCCCGGCCGGCGCAGCAAAACGAGCCGAATTACGGTGTGGAATTGAATGTGAAGTGAAAGATGAGAATCGGGACGAGCGCTGAATGCAAGTTCCGGGAAACACGCAATAGCCGTAAATTACAATCATCGCTAAATGCAAAATGATGTTGTTGCAAAAGCACACACCGCTCCGCAGGTGATGGAAACGTTATCTCTAATCTGCGGGAACGAATTGACATTCTCATGTTTATTAAAACCATAGTCATCATCCTCGTCATCTTTCAAATTCATTATGTTGTCTGTGTCAATTACTTCTTTACATATCGATTGGCGGACGTACTAAATTATATTCATTACCATTATCATCATCATCATGAAACATTTATATCGTTCCATTATCGGGACACGGGTCTCCTTCCGGAATGAGAAAGGTCTGTCATATCGTCAAAAGGAAACAAAAATTATTCAATACGTAAATGCCAACAAGATACGTGTGACATGTGATGGGCTAAAATCGATAACGTATTTCAAATGTACCTCGTATTATAGTCTCGTCGCAAAGGATTATGTATGTTCCATATTAATCATATTTATCCGTAAGCCGTGTGAGTAAGCATGAAAAACCTTTCTATATAATCGGTAATATATAATAATATATCATATAAAATTGATGTATATTTACATATGTAATTACTTTGCCAGCTACTTGGTTACCATAATACAGGTCCTGCCTAGATTGGCACACGACGGCCATATGTGGAGAGATGTCCCAAGAGATTTATTCATCATATATTAAGAATCATAACCAAATTCATCTCAAAGGTCAGTTCTGAGCATTTGCTGGCAAAACTTACCTCATCTCTGTTGGTGAATAATTGCAATGTAATGTACTAAATAGTATGTTAGACAGTGATATTGCGCATAGATATAATCCAAATACGAAGATGCTTTTACGAAGACAGGATTTAGATATACACGTTGCAGTTGTAGAACGTTCGCTCGTGCAGACACTCCTATGTACGAGTACGCACCCCCGCCACGCGCTCGGTATCGTATCTCTCTCTAGTGCTTGCGTTATCGATCGTGAGCTTTTTGTTTGCCGATGCACTCGTGCCCGAGGCCCGCTTTATTAATCACTCGCACTGAACCGCCCCGTATTGAACCACATTGAGCGCAAGCGGTTCGTTTCTATCGCGCGACAAATCACCTTGCACGTCAGGTTTGTATGCAAACGACTGTCCGGATCCTTCGCGACCAACCACGCAACAAGTGTCGCATGCTGGTGCCGAGAATGTACTATATTGGTTTTGTCGTTTGAAAAGCTTGAGTATAAATGATAACAATTAGGTTTCCATAAATTTTAAATAACAAAAACAATCGAGCATGGTCCAAATATTTGAATAAAGGATATGGTCTCTTTAAGACCAATAATTTTGACCAATATATTTTCCACTGTGATACGTTGTTTTTAACATTTCCTCACCTCTCTTCAGCTTAAACAGTTGTCTGGCAGAAATCACTACTTAATAGATGCAACCTTCTTTTTCAGACTCGAGTTAGTCGAGACTCGACTCGGCAATTGCTGATTTCAATTCTTTTTGTAAGGTACATAATATTTATAACTTATCACTTTTAAATATTATGTACCCTGTGTAATCGGATATCGGACCATCGTGCGATATACGATTTTCCCAAATAAATTAGACAATTAATCTCCGCTTTTAAAAAGAAAAAGCTGGATAAATTTCCGCGTACAATATCAAACGAGTACCTTTATGGAGAAACACCGCTAAAAATGTGCATAGTATTACTCAAATTGCACCAAGTATTTTATTAGACACGTTGAAGAATGCAAAATAACAAACTCCATATCGCCTTATCGTAGTACGCTATCTGTCGGGCTTAAATTATCGTCGCAGTAAATGAACTATGCATGTGTTTAATTTTAGAGGTGAGGTGGTTTAATGAAAACATTTTATCACCAGTGGGGTTACCGACACTCGATAAAGCAATATCACAGCTATCTGATATCGTTATTGCAATAATGCATCAATATGAGTTCGTTCGATGAGAGGCAAATCGTTAATGTATATAACGTTGCTATAAATAAATTTGAATAAAAAGCGCATGAAATATATATAGATGAGGCGGTCTTGGTGTATGCTTATTAATTGGATCTACACGTGAACAAGGCGCAATTTCATAAGCTAGCAAAGATAAATATCAAAATGAGCTCATGCTTAGACGGAACAGAGAAAACAGCGCAAGCCGCGTGCCACGGCCACCGACCTCGGTCGTTAGACGAATCGAAATTATACCTACACAGATAATTCGTCCGGACAATAGTGCCGTAGAGGCTATCTCTGTTTGTCATACATGATTCATGTCGCGAGCTAACGTGCATCCTCACGAACGCACCTCATGTCATTTGCCAGACATTAATTGTATTCAGTTTATTGAAAACGACGCTAAATTATTAAAATCAGACACACTCTTTTCAACAAAGGGTTTTTATATACGCACAAGGAATGTAATTTCGTTAAAACCTATTCGATGCGTAGTAAAAGCGAATGGATTTCGAATATCCAGTATAAAATATACGCAAATGCGATTCAATAAAGTGACATTCGAAGAGTAAGTATTAATGGGAATTCCGTGTACCGCCGACTGACATGGGCAAATATTTGTGACAGACGGAGGGCAGGCGGGGTGGACGGGCCGTCAGGCACTGGGGATGCGCAATCAACACTGGCAAATTAAATTAGGCCAGCGTTCCCGTTTCGTGCATTTCTAACTATGTACGTGTGAAAAGGTTTTAATATTACATCATCACATCGGCTCTCTCACGGGATAGGCAGAGAGCACTGAGTGCTAATTATCTCGATCCTTAATGACATCTACCTTCATCACTGTTTATAACTGCACGCAGGTTTAAGAGACTTTTGACTCCCCTATAAGCTAGTATTTGTACTTTTTGGTCAAGATGGCCTCTCTCTCGAAGCCTGCATTCATCAACATTTGCATTGTACATCTGTTTTGTTACTCTTTTATCAGCAATTCTCTTTATGGCTAAGCCATAGAAACATGCTTTTCACATTTTTACATCGTTATTGATCACAAAGAATCTATTTAATGCCAATATTACGAACGCAATCGACAAGTGTCAAACCTCACATTCGGAGTAACGACCTCATCTCGACCGTATTAACAAAACGATTTATATTCAATAAATATCATATAGAGAAAAATGTGCACAAAGGCAAATTACACTGAAGTATTTATCTATAACCAGTTGGTTAGAGCGTTCGTAATATAACGAGACTGTGGCGACTATGACAAGTTTTTGTGGTAGACTTTCATATAAGTAATTACGTTGGTAATATTGGCGATAACGCTATCGGGCGCTCGGCTCCGGCAAGTAATTGCATTGGCGATGAGCGTCGAGCGCCGGCCCGCACTATTCCACCTACTGGCTATATTATACATGTTATATTATATTGTTGCTAAACCAAGAAATTGCAAGCGAAATGTCCAAACTTTATCGTAAGGACTAGTAATTAAAATACGAAGGAAATTTATTAAACTTTTAAATGAGACCGCTATTGGGATTTTCATGTTAAGGAGAATTCTGTTTGACAACAGAATAGTTGTGCCTATCATCGGCGATATAAATGAAATGAAATTTTCATTAAATTTATAGTGTTTGCAACAAATATCACATATCAATTCTTTTTGTGCATTTCTCTACATACATTTTAATTATCCCAAAATGTCGAACTTCTCCATGCGCACTACGTGCTTGAAAAGTTTTACAAAGGTTTCTCTTTACGTATTAATAATGGTGTAATAGTTTTTTCGTTGTAACATTTGTTATTTCACAACATATAAACGTCGACCGCATTATGCCATACAACAGATTTACACACACAAACACATATATATGTGTATAAATATAGCCTCGTTCTCAGAGCCGGGCCGAACCCAATCAATTGCAAATTGCAATTTCCGAATATAAGCTAGATATTTTTCGTTTCGCTCGTTTCTCGATTTATTACCGGAAAGGCAACTATCAAAACGATATTAACGTGGTATCGTTTCGAAACGCAATATAGCTATAATACACGAATGACTTGTATACATATACATACTGATTGGCTTTCAGGTATATATGTATATCTGTATTATGTATAACTTGCAGAAGATAACTAGGCACCTCGCTATGATGATATACCTAGTAGACAGGAAAACTGCTCAAACGCGCTCAGAACGATAGCTACGAGTAAGTTACTGTCTTTACTGTATGTATGCGGAGTCAGATGGGATGGTGGGCCGGGAAGCATATTCCTCGCGAGTGCCATGTTGATTTCTGAGCGTTGTACGCTGGTAATCGACAAAATGAGTAAGGTGTGACGAGTCACTCCGACATGCACAATGTTACTTGCTCATGCGTGACTATCTCACTCTTATGTGTAAGGGTTTATAATTAGAAAATGTTCATCGCCTCATCGTAACGATTATGATGATGTGTATAAAACAGTTGAAAACATAAATATGCACTCCCTATGCCCTAGATATTATTATAAAATTATGACCAGCCCGCCACGTACCACATGACAGGCAGCGAGCACCGAGTAGCAGACCCTAGTCCGTTATGAAGTTTTCTTCACAATATCATAGAAAATTTAGCGGGTCGGCAGAGAAAACCCTCTATCTCAATACCATATTCTACACAATTTTATTGAGACTTTTTCCTTTCGGAGTTTCTTTCTTTATTACATAAGAATATCCTTCAATGGATACTCGTACAGTAAGCCGCACTGCAGAATCTGTTCAGATAAAGATATTGAAAGACATTGAATTTAGTTAGGAAAATCGGAAGCACTATTCATACATCTGAGCCAACATTCGGAATAGATTGAAGCTAGCATCCGGTTCGGAAAAGGCAATATGAGAAATTGCAATGTGCATATGTATCTGCTTAGACCTATATATGAAGTTAGAAATTGAATTGTTAAGTTAAAAGGCCCTTCTACATTCGAATAACAACGTGAACAGATGAATATATAGGGAATGTGCTAAACTTATAACACATTGTATGCAGATTTTTCAAACATAGCTTGGTCATACATTACCGTAGCAAAGATGTATACATAATTATCATCATTAGTTCTTTTTGTCATTCCTCTATTGGACAAAGGTCTCCTCTCAGGAAGAGAAGATTTAAGGTCTTAATGGATTGCCATGCTGGTCAAATGCGTATTGGTATATTTCAAACGCCTTAGGGAACATAATAAATGTGGATGTGTAACAGTATGAACTTGAGTGTACTGGTAGAAGATCGCTTAAGACGTTTGCCAAGAATACATAGATAAATACAAAACAGTGCATGCAGCATGTAATATCTAAAACAATCCAAGTGCAAGAAATCGCACATGAAATCCTAACAGTACCATAAGGCAACCCAACATGAATTAAGCGATCACGTACTAAATCTTACGGTAGGGATTAACATTCATTGATAAGTAACTGCTCATCGACTTCCCTCTCCGACCGAGTACGATGTTCAAGTCGAAGACGGTGCAATCTTGAGACAGATATTAAAAGGCGGTTAATGACCCGTCTCTCGGTTAAAAATACGTCCGTGTCCCCCTCCCACGCCGGGTCAAGGGTATTATGGTGGTCGTGAGCGGCGGTGGACATTAGAGCCAGCCAGTGGCCACCGGCCCGTGACGTGTCGTGGTCACCATCCATCCCATTAGCCGGATGAAGCGTCGAACGAGACGTCACAAATGCACACGCTCGCAACACTGCCCACCTATGATTTATTGCCTTCAAAACCGACGTCGATTGGCCCAATTTTGTTATCACACCAATACAGGTTTCGTAATGCGTTATTAAATGGAATTCAATGTCAAACCAAGTGTGTTTACAATAGCATAGCTTCAAATGTAACCGGATGCAGAGACTTCGAGAGAAATGAGCAGGTGTCTTCAAATAATCCGATATCAAGTATCTATCGAGGCATAGAGAAGGCATGTTATCGTTTCGTGAATCTGCACAACTCCTCATCACGACATAAATCGTGAGGCGCAGACGAGCTGGAGATAAGTAACTACGAGCCCATGTTGCAGGGAACACGACTTACTTAAATTCATTACCTGTCCACCACGTACCTACACCTGATATGTAGTTTATTTTTATATATCCATAGTAGTAACATTAACGACAGCAATAAATTATTTCTTTGTGGGTCCAGTTAAAAAAACAACTATCTGAACATCTATACCTATCATCAGTAGGTATAATTTTGAAAGTAGTAATACTCAACGTAAAGAAACATTACCAAGAATTACAATGATTAATTATGTAATTATGTAAATAAATTCGATTTAATCTTACCAACAAATAAGTACCTACTATTTTTTTTGTACAAAAACAATAAGTCAACGATAAGTAACAGTACGATATTAAACTTATTAATTCATTCGATACAGTAATTCATTTGCGTGGATGGGTTCCGAGGTCATCGCGCGCTTTCTCGAGGAGCATGAGCGTCGGTGGACAGGCGGCGCCTCCTTTACATACAATCAGCGCACGATGTGGCGCGGAGCCTGCGCGCGCTGCCTGCCCGTGACTCACCGCCAGCGCCATACTTGTTTACAATCCAACGCGAATCAAACTCGCCAACACCGACCGCGCGTCCTAAACGATTTCACACAATCATGCCGCACAAGTCGCGTCAACAATTGCATATCAATCTACGAGACGCGTATGACTAACCCACGAGAATATACGAGTAGCTGTGTATATTTCTTAAGAATATATATGATCGTATTTTTATGTTGATACTAGCTGATAATTCGTAAAATATGCGCCAAGGA
>DWEC01003970.1:0-10177 GCA_018245735.1 Microceris miodesmiata | reverse complement strand
TAACTGTTTGTGTTACTATAACATAATTATTTCTATAAACAAATGAAATACGATCTTGCAAATAACATGCAAAATGTCCTTACAACTTAAAACCTCGACTCACAACTTCAATGGTATATTCTTTAACATTTGAAAAGAGCAATGGAACTGCAGCGTATGGATTGTTCCACAAATGTACATATATTGAGGTAGTATGTTAAATAGCCGACAGTAACAACATAATTATTTAGTGTACGTGTTAACATATGTGTGCGTGTGTGTGTATAACGTAAAGCACACAAACAACAACAGTAAAAACAGTCATAAACAACGATATTATTCCCGGAGACAATGCACCCGGGGGACCGCATCCATCACGTAAGATGAAGCGTCCGGGAGATGTATGCGCGCAGTAGACGGCACGTAAATTGGGCTTTTGTGTTCACCACCCAACTGAATCACTTTGGGCGTGCTATTGTATTAATGTGATAAGAGGACATCGCCTTCAATGGTTGTATACCACGAAGTATGTAATTGAGACATGATTTTTGTTATCATTATTTATCTTTTTCACCTATTTTGAACAAATACATCACGTATCATTGTTAAATGTGGGAGCCAGAAGTTTCTAAAACCATCGAGTGTATGAAGAGAGTGATGAATGTGAAAGAAAAAATTAGATCTGTAAGGATAGCGATATTTGGCATCCGTTGCTTTCTGCTTGCCCCGTAAAAGTCCTGGTGTGATGATATTATCATAATTTTTTTTATTTTTATATTTTTCATCACTTCTATCTTCACAGGTCCAACATAGTGCGATAGAGTGGCGTTATAACTATAAATACATTTCACTCAAGCGTTCAATTATAAATAACATAATATAACATAAACTAAAATAAAAAGAACAATAAATTCAATATTTTCAGTATTATTTGTTATTAATATTTATGACAATTTCACAACAAGAGCGAAAGCGAGCGTGTTTTGTGACCTAGACTAAAAAGATCTTCAGTGACTGATTTCTGTCGAGCTTCAACGATGCCGTTTCATTACAGTTAATGGAATGATTGGTAGAATAAACATATTGTGAACCGATTTACGCACAAAGACGAAGGAATCGCTCCAAATTGAACTTTTGTATCTGGTATTTGATGCCATTAGTGTTGTTTGTGTACGCTACGAACAGTTCTGTGGGGAGCCGTATCAAAGTGATTTCACAATTTGCGTGTTTGTCTCGTGTTGCCATGTACTTGTATTATTATTATATTGTTCTGGCATCCCCTATTGTCCTCCTTAATTAAGTAGACCCATTTCTCCAATGCTTGATGAGGTATTTCATTTAAAATCTCTGTAACACTTTGATTTACATGGGTAGGTCTAAAAAAAAACAAACTGCTAAGTGCTCACATTGTAGACTACAAATTTACATCAAACATTAAAATCGTAGCTATTCTGCGTGTCTTTGTTCATCTACTTACAAATAAAAAAAATCGTGTATAAACCTATATTCAGCGTGCGAAATAGTCACAATGACGATTTAAACAAATGATTTCTGCACAAGTAAATAGTTTTACCGTCCCAAGAAGATTATCTTGTTTTTATCGAATATTAACCGAGTGAACTGCGAGTGAAGGCTTCTATGAAATAAACTTATCGTCCCACAAAGAGCCGTACGTTTTCCGAGGGGTGTGTGAACGTAAATTTCTTAAAGCTCACGTCTCTCACATTTGACCTCGCCGCTCGACCGCTCAGTCATTCCGCGTAATGTTTATGTTGGAAAATAACCGCGCTGTAGCTCTTCATATTAAAGCCATTACTTTTTTATTTGTACCATAACATCACGCCTGTAATCTCCGAAGGGCTAGGCAGAGGAACTCCCACGTTTCATCAGTTACATTTACGTCCCACTATGGAATAGAAGCTGAGCCTATAGCCATACACCTAGCATAGATCCAGACTAAGAATCACTACTAGAAATTTCTGTTAGAAAAGCTAAATTAGAAAGAAAAATATTCGTATTGAACATTAAACTACACAGTACTCGATTATTAAAGGGATTCAATCAACTCCACAATACTAGATTATTGAAGGAGTAAAACATCAATTATATATAAAATAAGTACGAACTACAATGGATATAGATAAATTGTACAATATATCATTTAAAATATCTAAGAATATTAATATCATTAATTAAAACGCACATCGGAAAAGCATTATGGTTCCATTTTCAAACTGACAAAAACGTTACTTCCCCTAAATTAACGGAAAATATCAGAAGCGAGAGAATTATATTTTTTTCTTTACGTTACAACAAAGGTGTACAGACCGAGTACGTCGATTTCATGAACATGCCGAAATTAATTTTATATACGAGTACAAAGTTACAATATATGTAATACGGAACACAATAATGATACGCCCACATGGAACCGTTATACGCTATTTTAACGTTTATAAGCTTTATGGTGGTTATAACAACAATTTATACATATTTATTCAGCATTTGTAATTATACTAGCCTTTCTAGCTACAGGCAAGCGTCCATCCTCACAGTTTAAGGAGACCTGGAATTTAGCCAACCAGCATATTGAAGCGTGGCTTGGTCAAAATGTCTCACACTATCCTCGACTGGCTCAAGCTTTATAATTACCCTTCTAAGAAAACCTTATTTTTCTGTTTACTGTCTGACATCAGAGTTCCATAAATCAAAACTGTAATAAGATTGTAGTTCTGAAGCTAGTTACAAGTTAAACAAAACCAATAGCGGGAAGTTCTTAAACAGCTGATCTCTAATCACAGAGAAAGAAATTTACGAACATATACGTTTAAATTCGGTTGTACAATAAGTATACAGCCCACACAAAACTACTCCCCGCCTCTAGGCGCCTGTCTAAAATCACAAAGCAAAATCAACGTTGAGCCAACGCCGCCTGGGTGCCTCCAGCCGGATCTTCGTTGGATACTCGTAAAGTCTCGTCTACGTTACTTGCTTGTATTTGTTTTGACTGTCAATCACAAACTGACTTTACATTGCCTCATGTATTATTAAAATAACGCTGTATAAGTAATAATTCCTATATAGAGACATTCTGGATGAGATCTGCGGAGAAACGAGTGTAGAGCAACACCTTGGGAAAGGTCAACATCTAGCAGCGGAACGAAAGGGGCTGATGTGATGATGATGATATAGAGACATTAACAGTGGCAGGTACGTTATTCATTTGCGAAAGTAATAATGCGAAGTACATCCACACTGTTCTGCGCAAGTGGTATCCGCGAAGACCATTAGTGACGGCTCACCGCTTCGTTAATTCGCAATATGGACCAACGACACAGCGAACGTTTTCCACACCCGAATAACATCCCTATACGTACTAATAAAGTACTCGCTTTTGTTTATATTTCGTTCCCTTGATCGAATAAAGTGCTTCGAAAACATTATTTTGCTCTGTACTCGTAAATAAAAAAGATATTGACATCGCATATAATAAAATATGAAAGCGATTGAAAATTGTCTTTCGCCAAACACGCCTTAGATATCAATGTCACAACCCCCGCCCACCCCGGGAAGAGTGGGGCGAGCCGGACAGTGGAGCGAGCTAACTATAGCGAACTTTACTCGTTTAAATTTTGCGGAAACAGTTTCGCTGCTCGCGTGCATGCTGACGACCAACTTGAGAAACTCACTTTAACTTTCATTGCTGCTTGGCTGATTAAGTTTTTTTGATCATGAACGTGATTCGAGAACTAATTTAATAATAACTCTTTGTAAAATCATTGACTTTGTGCTACTTTTGATATCTCCATATCCATTTCAGTGGTATTTCCATTCAGATGCTAATTTATTCCAACATCTGCCAAGTATCATATACATACATATTTTTACGCCAAAAACCTAACGGAGTAGGCAGAGGGCAAAGAGTGAAAAAGATTTCTATCCTTGCAGACCTGATCCTGACGGTATTGTTGACAAAAAAGATGGTTTTCTATTTTAGCAAAAAAATTGATAAAAACCCGTGCCTTCAACAGCTGTCAGATTACTCCACAAAGATAATTGTATTATAGCAAATTTGGTTATCGAAAAACGTCGAAAGAATTACGAAATAAAAAAATGTAATCTCGTAACAAAAACTCAATGACATAAAATCTTATAACTTAAAAGAGCCCAGATCGGTACAAAGAGTCGAATCGGTACAAAATTAATACACGTTTGAGCTAATTTCAATGTAATTGGAGATGGATGTACAAAGCGAACACAAAGCTAACAAAGTATATTCAGCGGGCGGTGAGGAGCAATCAATCATAGCTTTGCCAGGATCGAGAAGGTTAGGCTAACCGAAAATAGCGCGACACGCAGCCGTACCATAGCTACCACCTGCCTCCGAATATGTATATAATAAAGGGGGGGGCGGGTGGAGCGGGCGCGGAAAATCAATAAAGCGGGCGCCGAGCATCAAAACATACCTCTCCCTACCGAACACCCCATTCTCCCCTCGCCTCCCGTCTCCCGGGGAAACCCTCCCTTGTTTGGCAGACACCGTCCTTGATCTCCCCAGTTCGCCCGGGCGCGCAACTTTGGATAAACACTCGTATCGTCTCACTGGAAAATTGGGTCGGTTATGCGTTTCGCCTTCCACGTCCACCCCCGGATTTATCTCCCGAGCATCTCGTACATTCTCTTCCCGATGTGATTACATATTTCAAACGGTGACCTCATAAATTATTAAATGCTATTTCCTTAATACACATCTGTTCACGATTATTAAACATTCTCCATATAATATTATAATCACATCCGCGCTAGGTAGGGCCGTGGATTGATTGATAAAACGTTAATAAGCTAACAAATATCTTTACATTTTGCATGGTGCTCGTGGTCACATTTATAATAATAGAACATAAATATTATAGAACAATGTTAGTACTAATGCAATTGTTACCTGATGTTAAAAACCAATAACAAATAAAAAAAATATGTCGCACAGTAGATATATGAATCGACGTGACTACATTAAACTGTAAACGTGAAAACTTACAAGAGGATAAACAAAGTCTAATAACAGAAGTTCGATGTTAGAATAATAATGATATTGTTAGCAACAGAAAAAGTCAGGTCTATAAAGATAGGACCACTCGTTACTTAAAAGTGCAAAACTGGGCGCAATGTTTTTGTTCCGATGTTGTTTTAACATGTTTTGTTGCCAAGTTTTATCTGAGTCATTTGTAGACATTTTATATGTGCCATAAATTTTGTATGTAGTAGATGTTTAATGATTCTTTTATCTTAAACAGAATGATACCTAACAAGAAAATTGTTTGCTTATTCATTAAAGCTCTTAGCAATATTTTAGATGTAATTTTTGACCATTTTGCACGACATATAAGCGTGTGAAACAACGATTGCTGCCTTTAACAAATATTAAGAGGAATATAAAATATGAAGCTTTATATTCCTGTCAAGTTGAAATAGTATGAAATCAAAATTCGACGGCGACGTGCGTGTAAAAAACGTAATGAACGTACTCGTAGAAGATGCACATCAGGTCTGTAAGAATAACGGTATGTAGCACTCTATACTCTCTGCTCAAAACATAAGAGACCTGGCGTGACGGTATCATTTCTTTATCTCCAACATTTTATCATTCCACTGTTAGAACATGGGTCTCCTCTCAGAATGAAAGGGTTAAAGCCATACTTTGCCACGGTGGCCACGTTGGCAGACATCACAGGCCTTAGAGAATTTTAAACGACACAATAATAATAATTAACAATAACAATAAAAATACAAAAACACAAACTAAAATACCGTGTAAATAAATTATTGTGTTTTTCACGATATTTACAATATCAAACAGGGTCGGATCGCAGATAAGCTTAATAAATGAGTACCGGTTGTACAATTAGAGGGGTATCCCACTGGTGCTTATGTCGCTTTTATTATTACACATTTGGGGATTAAAAGTCAAACATCTTATTAAAATAAAATATATTTACCTCGCAATATCATTAGAATTAATGACCTTTATATTTCGGACTATTTCCCAAACATTTTCGAAAAATCTTGCTAATGCTTTTTACAATCATGATCATATCATCACGTCAAGTCTTTTGCGGTATAGGCAGCGAACAACGAGTGCAAAAATCTCTATTCCAACAGACTTGACGTACTTCATCTATATTCTGAAACTTATTATCACATTTTAATAGACTGTTAAAGATTTTTAGCCATATTACAAATGTATTGGAATTGACAAAAGAATGTCATTTATTTATTGAATAAACATAACATCGCGCCTGTAATCCCCAAAGAGGTAAGCAGAGGAGTGTAGTACTGTCCCACATTTCACTAATTACGCTTACGCATTATTATGAATGTACCGGCTTGACTCACGTACGTTTTTCGCTACGCTTACGCCCCATGGAATAGATGGCGAGCCTATTGCCATACACTGGACACATAGCAAGACTACGAGTTACTATTAGAAATTCTAAATTAGAAAAATCCAATTGTGCCCACCGCGGGGTTTGAACCCTGGACCTCTCTATCGGTAGTCGCGCTTGCAAACACTCGACCAACGTGGCAGTCTATTTATTGAATAAACTACATTCATGCAGCTCGCATATCACAAGTTATCGCAGTCAGGTTATAACATAATAAATATGTATATACATTGGAACACACTAATACCTACATATGTATATGCTATTTCAATTTAACTCGCGAAACACACGCTGCAATAACTTTCATAGCTCTCTCGGAACCACACGCGAACTCGAATATGCAAGGGAAGGAGAATAAAAAAGAAATGCTTTAACGACAATACGCCGTCATACGTTATTTTCGGCCGCTTCCTGACACAGAATCGATGTAATAAAACAGTTCGCGATGACTCATCCGTAGGTACGTAGGTATATATTATATTGAATAGAAATATCATGCCATTTCTGCATGAATCATTCATGGCGCATTCCAAAATCGCCATGTGCCTCGTAAATAAATAACGCGGCACACTGCATACATATACATAAGAGATATGCAAATATATTGTAATATCCACATTAGTATAATAACAGGTATCGGTTTCTTGGAATTTTCCACTGTATTATAATGATTCTATCTAGCTGAAGTTAATTTAGTGTCAGATACAAAGGTGGCTCGGCGTGTACATTTCCTCGCGTTCTGTACATTCAACGTACACTTGAATGCAATTCTATTAAAAGCATAGGAATAAATATTTATGAAAACGACGTATCGTTTTGTTTAAACTGATTCTAGGTGCTTCTGGGGATTGAAATTAACATTTGTGTACATAGTGTCTTGCCTGTATGTTCCTTGTTAATTTTATACATATTTATTCATTTATTTGTTCGTACGTTCATTCATTCGTTCATTCTGTCATTCATTCATTCTTAAACATTTTTGGTCATCGGACAGATTTCTAAGGCTTCATATTAACCAACAATGTCTGCGGATTTGTTTGTCCGTATAGGAAATAACTTACTTGGTAAGGTTGAAGGTTGGCATAGTCCAAAAACTGGAGCTGCCTGTCATGCAAGAACTCCACGGGCTGGGCGTCCGCCTGCAGCGTCACGTCGGCCGACAGCGGCGTGAATGTCTGTTGGAGAAAATACAACGTAACGATTTAAAGAAAAGTTTATAAAATAACCCAAATTAACTGTTAGTATGTTGAAATTTGCGTTCTCGTTTCGTATTTCTATAGTATATACTCCATAAATAATGCGAAATTTTGGTCATTGTTTTTATTATTATTTATGGGTATTAAATAGTATATAGACTAAACTCTAAAGAAACATTTCTACAAACAAAACTAGATGAAAGTATTACTGGCTTTATTATCTGATTCCATGTAGCGACTATTTGTTATCAATCATTTAGTATATAATTCATAAGCTAGTACTATTTGAACAATATTTACTCAAGTACATATTTATCTTCAGGCATTTAAATAGCATTTGTTGAAGTTCCTAAATTTATAGTCATTGAAACGCTTCTGCGTCATACCAGCGCTTGTAACGCCATCTGTTTTTCGTCTAGAGCAACACGCAACAGAAACGTACGATACAAAAATTACCGTACGTACAATAACATTCTCGCGCATTAATCAAATAAACGAAAACTTTAAATCAGTTAACGAGGTAGTTAATATTAACAATTTAAATAAAATTTTAACGTCTTCGAGTATAATTATTTAATTTATCCGTTAGCTATATTCAATCACGTATTATTACAGTGGATATTTTACCAGGGCAAGTTTTGAGTCGGGCGCATATGTAAATTAACTTTTTAAGCGCTATCGTAAATAATGCAAAATAGCGAACAGCTGCCACCAAACGGCTCATTCGACCGGGCCGCGCGTGTTTATCAAACGAAACTGACCTCCATGGGACATAATGGAATATTTTGCATACGTTTTATAAAAGGAAAAAAGCAATTTATGTGTAAACGTAAGACTTCCATTTATAGAATTATATTATGCATTAATTTGTTTACAGACTATTGTAATTTTGTCATACGATATATACATAAAGGTGGCTATTGTACTTTTGTCATACGATATATATGTACGTAATTATAAATATTTATATATTAAAATGTACTATATACAATGATTACATTATGGTCATACAAATTTCTTTGCTAGAGCTTATCATTTGGTAGAGCTTGAAACTGCAGCAATCTTCCAATTATGGAAAGACGAGACCAATTGTCAGTAATGGCGATTGTAATTGGTTGCAGCTGAATTTTTATATGCTTTTACTTTTCAAAAATGGTAACTAATAAAAAATACTGGATTTAACTCAAGACCAGACAAGTACCAAAATGGCATTTAATATTTTTTTTTTACATATACATAATAAATTTATAGGTGAACGTGTAAAATTCTATAAAACTTTCTGGTATAAGAATTTGAAGCGGATACATAAACTAGTATTACTTCCAGAGTGCGACTCTATTAAAAACACCTAGACACTCACCGGGAAGCAATTTGAGGATAATTTTAACACGTCGTAATTCAAAAGGCGCGACTGCAAAATGGGAGTTAATTAATTGAGTCAATTGCTAGTGGACAGTGGACAAATCGCCATTTGGCAGCCAGCGCGGCACAGACAAATGTATGTTTTGGCACTGCCTAAATAATAATACTGATTTTATACTACAGTTATTAAACCCTACACTATACGACAGTGTTTGATTAGCACTTTGATCCAGTTGTAAGTGAACTTAATTGCTGAGCTGAACTTAATTGCGTCGTAGAATTTATTTCTCATCCAGGACAAATATTTTTGTGACGAGTATAATATTTGATCTGTATCTGGGTTAGTGACGAAGTATCTTTATATGTATGTATTTACATTGTTTACCATAAAACAGGGCCTGCCTATTTTGGGATTTATAGATATGTTTCAAGATATTCACTTTGGTATTTAAAGTAGTTCTTAATAACGAAATGGAAGTAAAAAATAATAATTTTTTACTCGTTCTTAATAAAGAAATGGAAGTACACAAAAAAAATGTCTAAATATACAATTTTGTTTGCATGTCGGTACATATGTACATGCGAAACTCAAAAGGATATGTGCGAGTAAGAAATAAATATTCATTCACGACTAAGCGATCAGCTTATTATTATTCGTGAGCGGGAACCGAAGCAGGATGCCACGGAAAGTCAGAGCACTGCGATAGAGCGGTGTAAATAATAAATTACCGAGCTACCACGCGAGGTGGAGCACTCGAACAATCCCATCGCACGTATGACGCCAGTCCATCAGTATTCGATGAGGACGTAGGTTGAATAACACTAACAAAAGTCACCTTACGCACTGCATGCAGATATCATCTTACACTGCATGTGGGTAATACCCTACAGACTGCATATAAGTATCACCTCAGAGACTGCATGCGGATATAACTTTACTGACCGCATGCGTGTAGCTGCATTATTTTGCGAGAACTGATCAATCTTTGACATATACGAGTCACTAGTACAATCACAATTGTACCTAATTCAAAAACATTCTGTGACGCGTTTTCCTTTTTTATACAATAAGATTGCGAGAATGATGGTGTTGAAGCTGTTTACAATACACAATTGCGGTTTACAGTTTTTTATGCTGTTAAATCAAATTAAAGAAAATTTAATGTGGTTGGATGCGAGAATCTGAAGATCGAGCTC
>DWEC01003969.1:0-10177 GCA_018245735.1 Microceris miodesmiata | reverse complement strand
TAATAAAAGAGCAAATAGGACTGACGAACAGATCTCTAATTGCCAAATGAAAAAGTGAGTACTGCGACCCATGTCAAATAGAACGAAGAATCTCCCTAAAACGAGTCGCAAATTCGTTGCTACAATTGAGGGCCACTCGTAAATAGATAGCCCTTATCATATTGTTTCTGTGTTTTGCTGGCATAATTCGGACAAGAGTGATATTACATTTACACAAAAGTTCCATTTGTCGTCATTTAAATACCCCATATATACCAATAATGTTTAACTATTATATTATTACTATTCCTATCAGATTATATCCACAATCGAAGAAAAGCACTTTTAAATATATTTTTTCAAAGTAGAGGATAGTAATATAAAATGCCAGTTAGTAAAGACTAGAAAACTTCTCAAAAATGTTCAAAGAAAATTCATTAATCTTTTCATTGAAAATTTTCCAAGTTTTTGAAGAATGCAATAACACTGGGCCCGTAGTCAGTTAGCAGCGGCAGGTACGAGTAGTGTCCCTGACGCATAGTTGAACAACTTCTTCGCAGCAATCTCGGTGCCAACTGCAATTTCCACAAAAGTAGGGTGCTACGTGCACTGCAGTTTGAATAAAGTTACCAGAAAACTTCTTTGGAAATACCACTTATTCATGTAAATTACGCTTTCCTTTTAAACTATATGTTTAGTCATTTTATTCCGGACTAACCACTTTTTTTAATGTATGTATATTGGATAACAAGTTTTGTAAGAAAACAGTAGGAATTGCTGTTCATCTGCATATTAATTACTATAGAACTGCATAACTTCTATTCTATATAATTAGCCATGGTTGGCTAAGCCCTAAAATTACTTAATAGCGTATTACATAAATCAATGCTTTATTTGTTAATATGAAATCGGTAACTGCCAAATTTTTAGATTTGTAAGATGTAACTTTATTTATGACATTATTTTCAAAAAATACAATTCGCAAAACAATCCCTCACATGCGATTTGAAACACTGACGCGCCTCAAATTCTCGTAGGTTTTTAGTTTCGGTGAGTTTAGCTGTCATCAACAGTTGAATGCAAAATAAAAACATACATTCTGTTATTTTGCGGGTTTTTTACTGCCACTGACGTCCACGGTAACCAACGGAATATTGTAGAAAAATATTTTAATATTAAGAAATTTTACTAAATTTTAATCTTCATAGAAAACGTTTAGTAATATAATTGATTCGTTTATTCGAAGATTTAAATATAATAATGTAAACTATTCTAACCCATGTAAAAAAAAAACTTATTATCCACATATATCGTAGAAAAAAAATTATTTTCAGAGATTTAAATTGTACGAACAGTTTGTAAATTGCGCTGCTAGTGACATCAAACGAATTCATAGATATGTTTTTTTATAATATAGGTATTGAAGTCTGTTATATACTGCTTATAATCCCTCCACGAGAATTCCAAGTTAGGTAAGGAAAGTTTGGACAGCGTGCAAGTTTAGGCGGCGGGTCGCGGCCTCAAATGGTGCTTGCAAGTGAAAGAAATTCCTTCATTTCGCAGTCTTATCTCTTTTTGCTTAAATATATGAAGTCTCAGGGATACATTAGCACTGGGCAAAGTGTTAGAGAAAAGCTGGAAAGCTTGAAGCTGGAAAGATATCTCTTTCTAGCTTATATTATATGACACAAAGGAAAAAATAAAGAAACGTAACTTACCTTGGCACGGCAATATGGCAACTGTCCAATGAACTCACAAGTAAACCTGCTAATATGTAAATACAGGTTCTTAAGCAAAATATTTAATACTATTACGGCGGTTATATAATATTAAATTCCATGTGTTTCAAGTACCAACGTCTCAAATTAGGGTTTCAAAGGCGCTGGAGTTTCCGAGTGCTATATAAAAGAGAAAACTGTGGAGCTTTTGCGGAGTTTGTACGAGGAAGTTAGCGGGTTTTATTCTATAACACGCGCGATGCATGAGCGTAGAACTATAAATTGTGGGAGAAACGCGGAGGTATTTAATAAATTCCCCATTGAAATTTATTATATTATGGAAGCGAGCAAGTAACCGGACAATTATGCTGTTCGGTACTTTCAAGTCTTGACAATTATTTGCTTTTTTTATGTAAAGAGAAGTTTTTCTTTGTGTGTATATAAACATTCGTTACGTCCTTCGTATCTAAAAACATTATGAAGAAATCTCCGCGACGCAGAGTTCTCCATAATGTTCCCGAAGGCGTGTGAAATCTGTCAATCTATACTAGACTATGGCCTTAACCCTTTTCATTCTGAGAGCAGACCCTTGTCCAACAATAGTATTATAAATGGTCTGATGAAATAAATATGTTTTTGCAGCGTTCACTATAGTTTAATTTTTTCCATTTTTTTTTTATATAATACATACATATCAGAATAATGGAACAAAAACACCCAAGGAATTTATGAGATCAACAGAAGTCATTAAAGATTTGTAGCACAGCAACGAATGAATTTAGAATTTTTTTGCTACACAAAATATACTCGTATATGAAATCAAGAAATGAACTCGAACATAACAGTGTACAGCATAACGCCGTTTTAATAAATAAAATAAGCAAATAAGTAAATATACTGGTAGTTCAAAGTTTGTAACAGTTCATAACAACTGTATTGCAAGATTTCAAAGCTCGGTAAGATACAGCATAATTTAAATTTTCGTTTAACGTTTCGTGAAAATACGCGAAACAACACGGCTGCTTGTATTCACATGAGCGTACTGCACTCCAGAGACGTCGCGAACGCAAAACAAGTTTCGCGGAGACCTCAGAATTTCATAATCTTCCTGAAACTGAACGCCATATAAAAAGGACTTGTTTCATCTATCACGGGCTATTAGTTGCGAAACTATTTAGACCTCTGCTGGTTCAGTGGTCATAGTTCCCGACCTATTTTCACTTGGAACCGTAGAATTTATTTGTGTTTTAAGTAAGATTATTTGTTAGAATATATAACAGTATTTTTCGCAGCCATCTAACCACAGTCGCAGCTTAATATAAGATCCTATATTTCTAGTCCTGTATGAGTCGCAAATTTTTATTAATATTATTGGTAGATAAACTCACATAATATATGTCTTATTTCTGTAAGACAGAAAGTATAACATTAATAGCAGTTGATTTATGTAAATTTATGTTAAGATAGTTATAAAATGCAGGCGAGTTGTAAATCTAAGCAACGCAGCTCGCAGCAATAAAGCTCGGTTGGCACTAGGACAAAATTTCTATTCTAGAAAATTCGATTCCAAATTTGGAAGGTACATAGAGCAACAGATCTTCAATCAAGCAGTTAGATGCTTATGGGTAACATCGTGTATAACTTGCGGTGATAAATTTTATATCATTATATTTAAGGTAATATCCGACCTATTTTCGTACATCGCTCGCCGACAGTTAGACCAGGTCCTAATAAAGTTCGTACCAAAAGCAGAGCATTTTGAGTTAGACCTAAAGCGTATTAATTAGCAACCAGATGAATGATGTTCATGAAGATTTTATCTCTTAAAAGGATCTAATTAAATAGCCCGAGATGTTGTTCAATAGAACCTTCAGGAATAAGTCTTGGGAAGGAACTTTAAATATTATATTTATAGCCTTATTTACTTGTTGAAAATTCCGTTTCTTTGTTTAGTAAATGTAACAAAAGGGCGAGTAAGTTCCCTAATGTAGTGACTAGAGCCCATAAATACCTGTGACCTGTGACAGTTCAAACATTAAGCTTTTAATTTGGTTAGTTATTCGCGTTACTATGTTTGAATGTGCTGAGAACCTTCTTATCTTGCCTATTACTCTTCTGCTATCAGTAGCTCTCTAATAAGAACATCATAAAATTGCCTGCTGAACTGTAAAATAGATGCTGCATCAATTTTATATAAATAATGTACGTTATTTTCTTAAATACCATCGCGTAATTTATTTATTTGTACTTAGTGTTAGATTCGTCATAAATTTATCTTTAATCAATTCCAACATTTTAAATTTGTGAAATGAAAATTTATCTTTAAGCTTCGGAAATTACGCCTCTTCAATTTCCTACCGCCATTTGTCGGTTTAAATCTTTCGACACTTTCCAAACAATAATTTAACTAAGTTTCGCGTGCGACAGACTCATACTTTATAAGCTGCGACTTTATATAACAAGATACTTCGGTAATCGCCTTACCGCCTAGAACCGGTTCACTCGTAAAATAATATTACGTGTTGATGCAAGGTTAAGTCTATTAAGCCGTGGCGTACGTGAGACGATATCAACGCCCAGTCATGCTTATATTAACTTAGCTTGTGCTTGAATTCACATGATACCCGTTCACATTTTGCATTTGAAATTCAGAACACCCACAAAAATAAAATGTATTTAACATTGTCTTGTTTCATTCCATATTAATCAAGGCGTTTAAATTTTATGCGAATGCAAGTCAGGTTTAAAGTTTGCTTATTTAAATCAGAAAAGAGCTCTGTAGCTTGAAAGCGACTGAGGGAGAAACTAAGAGAAGTTCAATATAAGTTTTATTTCTCTTTTAATAGGTACGTAAAAATTGAGAAACTCCTTAACGAGAGCAGCGGGGCTTAACTTTATGCTAGCGTTAATATATTTATTATGTAGTTTTCTTCATCGCTCTGAACGAGAGTAGCTCCATTTTGTTTTATAACAAATACCCCGCAACGAGCCGAACAAGGCCCGGCGAGACCGAGTAGGTGAAAAGTTGATAAATTAGTTTTCACCCACTGCAACTAAATGTGATTTAACTTCAGATATTTTGTTAAGCCACAACTTTCTAAAAATATTTCGGTTAAATACAAAAAGAAAAAAATTAAGCTCTGTTCTCTGTGATATTTTTTATTTAAGAAGTTTAGTTATTTATGTTTACCACTTTAAAAAATGATGTCAGAATCGTTTTTTTTTATTTATTTAGTTACACTAACGAAGCAATCACAATACATACATAATTACACTAACATTCAAATATTGGTAAGTGTTACTTCACTTGTAGGTACAAACAGCATGCGATTTACAATGCAACAGAAATTGAGAAAAAAAAACATGAAATGGCATTGGATGGAAGAATCAGTTTTTAAAGCGTCTACACACTAAATAGAGTATTTTGCCCAGCAGTGGACTATTATGCAGTCCCACATTTTGTGACTTTCCAGTATGTCGATAAATAGAAGAAATCGTAAACAAATTCATAGAAATTAATTTTAGTTGTTATACATTGACGTTCATAGCAATATTATTACTATCATAAGCAATCGTTTAGAAACACATTCTAACATAATAATATTCAGACAGTTTGCAGTACATTTTAAATATATATTATATACAAAATTTATGGATAGGATATGAATATTTAATTTTTGCACTATTTCATGAACAACATATATGTACAGAGGTCTAAATTATTTTTTATTTAAGTTACAAAAAAATAGCATCCAAATGTGAAACATTCGTTAGTCGTATGATGTCGGTTGGTACTTTAAAAACCAGCGAGTGATATCAGATTCATATAAAATACCCACATTTCAATTTGCCTTGCCCGAATCCAACGTGGTACAGGGAAATGAAAAAGAGCAAAGTATATTTTCAAATTTTTATAAAAATATAGAGGGTGCAAGAATTTTTGCAGCTATGTTTTTTCTATTAATTGAATGGACTGGTCTGTACAAAACTCTCTCTAACTTTCCTACTAAATTAGCAGCTACTAAACCCAGGTGAATGCGTTTTTAGATAAACTTTTAGTAAATAAATGCGGTGAGGATGCGCTTTTAAATTTACAATAATGCTAATGTTTTAAGAAAATACATACACGTCTATATTATGATCCTAAATTAAGCACACGGTGCTACGGCGACCGTGCAGTTGACGAGCTAGGTAGATATAATTCTAAACAATCTCTATAAAGGTAACTTAACTCTGATACCGAACAAAAACTCGTTGTCATCATGCTAATGTTTTTTTTGTTAACGGAAATCTAACCCACTTTACGCACTTCAATAATTAGGGTCACTAGGCAAGAAACCAACAAGCCAACCAGAAAGAGGTTTCTAAAATACGTGTAGGTTTATTTTCTTTATCTGAAATCGATAAGAAACATTGTAACTGCATAAAACTTTAAATGATTTCTCAATTGTAAAAATTAATTCACATTGTGGTCTTCGATGGAGCATAACATAAACGAGCGATGATCTTATAGAAACGTTTCCTAGCTAGCTAGCTATTTTACTAAATAAAATACAAGTTCAACTATGCATAAAAGTATATATAAGTATACAAAGAAAAGTTATTTTTGGTGATGTCTTTCAGAAAGGCTTGGATAATATTCATACAGTCCTTCACGCTTTTGCGAAGTTAATTTATAGAAGGATATCATAAACCCTGTACCATTTTCTTATATCTATATTACATCCCCATCTATGAACAAAACTTGTTTCGATGATTTTGACATAATAACATGACAAACCAATAAACATAATTATCTCCGAATTTGAAATTTCAAAATATTGCGAACATTAAAGTTTAAAAGAATGCCCTCATATAGTAAAGGAGTCCCTTGTAGATTTCGTCGAAGCTGTTTTCTGTGGACTTTCGGTAAATTTCTTTACAATACTTATAAACGAATACAGTAATGATAGGGCGACTTAATTTATTTATGTATGTACTCATATGTATCATCGAAATTATATTTTCTAGGCACTGTAACCACTGCAAATCCTTAAGTCTTGCGTACTCTTATGTGCAGTAGGCGTGATAATGCACACACATGCACATTTGGTATATTAAAAGATCTAGGAAAAGGGTTTAAAAAGGAAAACAACGTGAATAAAAGAGATTGACTACTTACAATTATTGTAATGTATATTTGTTACCAAGTCATTATTATACTCAAGTTAGACAACCTATTAACATGTCTCTATAAAGTTGTAGTTACAATCTCATGTCGAATACTCGTTTAACGAGATTACCAAGTTGGGATGCGTCGTGTGTGCTTAAGTGTAGATCAAAGAGTCGGGCTTTGAGCTAAAAGCGCTAACTTTAAAACTTAAATACACTATTTAAGTATGCAAGCAAAACATTCGCGAGTATAATGCCATTAAGCTGATCACGTTGTATGTGTAGTGTATAATCTTATCAGCTCCTTTATCTTTCTCTCGTGTATTCATATGTAAAATAAGATAGGTATTTACCAAATTTAGTAATATTATGCTCTGGAACATAATCACTGGGCTATTACTCCTCTAACAGTAAACATTTCTTTAATTAATTCCATTTTTATTACATTATCAACGGCTGATATTCTTCAGTAGATTTAAAAAAGTATCATAATTCCATATATGTAATTACACAACTGTTACTTAAATGGAAATGTATACGTAAGTATTTATCAGAGGTTTAGATATTACGCGATAAGGACAATATAATAATTAATATAAATTGTTAACCAGATATGTCTCGAGATATCGAGATATTCGAAATATTCGAGATATTTCTCGAGATAACTTCCCACGCGGCCATCTAAGCCCAAACTGGAAATCTGAGTAGTTTGTGCTCTTTCTTGTAATTATAAAAACCTTAATATTTTTGTTTCATTTCTCTTTGACAAAAAATACGAAGAATTTTTAAAGAATAAAACAGCTATTCACAAAGTTTTTTTAATAACTAACACTGTCAAACCCTGATGATACCCGAAATTACGTTAATTTCAAACCTGCTGTAGTCCAACCTGAGAAATGTGATACGCGCTCCATGGATCCACATATAAGGGGATGCAGACCCATGTCAGTAAGAGAATTAGATCAATATATTAGGTGCACGAAATCAAAGAAAAATAGTAGTAGTATAGTCAAAGTATATGAAATGTTAAATGGCGAACATTGTATCTGGAGCAAGAAACCCTGTTGGCACTATATGAAACGTTGTATGACATCCAATGTCTACATTTATATTGGCTATGTTAGCACGTCTAGACGTCTAGATATTGTAATTATATTTAGATGCTTCTGATATTGAAGGTCATATACTCGTATATCTAAGTATACATACATATATAAACTATTTTATATTTGTAAATTTCTAGACTAATTTAGGTAACGACCAGTCATGTAATATCTAATAGTTGTCAATATCAGCATATTAAAATAGGTACCTAGTATTTTGAAAATATATCCTCTGCTTACCAATCTGGGGAAATACAGGTATAATAATAATATAACATATCATTTTATTTCCAGTAACTAAGACTTATTTTCGTAATTGTAGGTATTACATGGTCTATTAACTATGTTAGTACTTATCCTAAATTTATTTTTAAGAGCTTGTATGTTTTAAATCATGTATTAAGGCAAGGGCATTTAAAAAAAATATTTAAATGTAATTTGAAAGTACCCACGAATAAAAAAAATACTGAAATAATTAAAACAACTTTAAATACCATTGTAAAATAATTTCCCCAGTTTTCAACTTCATCTGTTATTCCCGCGTCCGCCACCTGCAGCCGGGTTTGCTCGCGTAATTATATGCAAACTACATGCAAATCCGTAAACCCTCTTCACGTCTGTGGTAGTGCAATAACACGTAATGCTAAGCGATAGCGAAGCGACACGGTGTTGTTCAACAGCGCCAACGTCAAACCAGCCATCACCTAGCAATCTGCAACATAAGTATTTTATACCGACCGATGGGTATGGTTTTCTGGCAGAAACTGGGAGATCAGATGGGAGATCGATATCAGTATAAGTATAACATATTAATGAAATTAATTAATTAGCATAAATTATGAAATTGTTTATACATATACCTAATTAAATTTAAGACAAAAGGAATATACAACTAATGAAAGGCACTTTATATAATTTACATAATAGTAAAAATGTATGAGGAATAACATTCACATTGATTTGAATATAAAAGCCGACAGGGAATTAATATCTTGTAAATACATTATATTAATTTATTTATTTCTAGTAAAAACAGTTTTACAATTTGATATTGTCGTAAACAATGGCAATAGTTTAAACTGTATCGCCACAATTCCATACGTAAATATGTATATATTTGTCAAATATAACCCGTAACCATATCATATCTATATCTTGTATTTAATATCTGTGATCTTATACACCTGTCGTCACTTGAAAATGTGTCGGTTGACTTGATTTACTTCTAGTGTCATAATCTGTGCCTACCACATTCTCCAAGGTTTTTTTTTAAATTTCTGATCACTTCTCACAATAACTGTTATAAAATTAAAGTTATTCCTTAGTTACACAGCAATTTTGCTTTCTATGTACCACCACCTTTATCCCGACGCAAATACATTGGGTGTTAAGGTCCTTTTTCAAAAGCTGGAGCGAATTCATTCGTTAAATCGTTAAAAGTCCCAACATTTGGATTGCAAATCGCATACCCAATTATAAAGGTGTTCTGGCTGTTTTGCGTGCGAGATTCATCTGTTTTGGGATAATTTAAAATACTGATTAATGATTTATGATAGCCTAGTACCTTAAAACTCAGCCTCTCACTCCGGGAATTCTGCCCCGGAATGAGAAGTTGAATATTACGAGTAGTTAGTAATTATCGTTCGTAATAGGCTCGCCTCCTATTCCCTGGAACGTAAACGTAACTGGTGAAACGTTGGCAGTGTACTACATTTCCTTCCTACCCCTTCGGAGATTATAAGCGTAATTTTACGTTAATTATCGTTTCTTTCCATGATGAGAATTTTTAATCATAGTATACGAGTACCATACCATAATATTCGATTGCAGGTTGGGAGTTAGCACACGCGAACTTTAATGACAATTTCAAGTTATTTTCTACTGGTGTTTTATTTAACGGTCACAGTGGATGCAATTAATTATAAAAACTTCATAAATACACGCTGGTATTCATATTTGCGGAGCCATCGTGCAGTCATTATACCACCAACTTCATCATAGCTGTTTAAATATCTTTTCACTACATACCGTATAAAGCGTAAATAAATGGCACTTAATTTAAAAAAAGTTGTTATAACCAGCTAAAACGTAAAAACTACTGATATTATAGTAAGATTAAACGAACTCACACAAGAATATAAATGAACAATAGATTGATATGAATAAATTCAAATTCAAATTCAAATTCAAATTATTTTATTCATTATAAGGTATATACATACACTC
>DWEC01003968.1:0-10178 GCA_018245735.1 Microceris miodesmiata | reverse complement strand
ACTGTTAGCAGTTATAACATCGTATACAGTTAAAATACGTCATAAAACTGCTACCAGCAAAAATAAACATCTATCGACGTCTGTAATCTCCCAAAAGTGTCGCCGTGCGCAGGAAGCGTTTCATATTTTATTATCGTCACTTTCTAATACATTGTCTGCTGAGACACAAGTGAGGATTTCACGCATATTTAAGGCGGTTCACAGCAATCACGGCCCGCGATTATGAGTCAGGCTATCGGAATAATAGCGGCTACAATCTCATAATAAATAGCTGCTTCAGATAAAACAAGTCTTAATACGAATTTGCGGTTTGTACCACGGTCGTGACTACTGTGGCCATTAAAGCTTAAATATCGAGATATTCTGTTGGTTAATTATCTGTTTTTGTATAACATTTAATGACATTACATCTGTATTTCTCCGAAGAAGTAGACAGAAGATTAGGATGTACAGCGTATTTCCACTATTCACGAATTATGTTATTCGTTTCTCCACGGGATAGGGATGAACCTATCGCCGTTCTACGGGAACAAATCCAGACTTCATGCTACTAAATAGAAATTGACGGAAGAAAAACGCAAAAACTGCATGCTTAGGTTTCAGGGATCAAACCCAGAAACTCTTGATCGGCAGTCGCATGCAACCACTAGACCAACCAGGCAAATAAGCTATTTTTTTAAGTAACCAAACCCTGTTTCACGTCATATTTATCAGCAAATCTATAACTTAACGTACGTATGCTCCTATTCGTATTTAAAAAATACGTCCTGAGTTAATGTTTAAATAAAAATATGTAAAGTTTTTTCATTTATTCTGACACCAAACAGTAATACGAAAATATGTTTCTTATATAATATATGTAAATATGTTTCTTATAATCATAGATGTAAATGAAAGTGTAATAAATATCAAAATTATGTGAAAAAGCAATCTACCCTAGTGGTTAAAACTTCAATCTTCCACGCCTGGCTCTGATATGCAAATACTTGCATTCACCTCTGACTTTACAAAGAGCGGTGCGTTGTTAAGCGTTGTAGCGAGGAAATCTACACACCTTAGCATTCTCCATAATTTTCTTCGAGGCGGGAAAACTGTGCTAATCTCCACATGGCCAGCCGGACGGCTCATAGCCTTAATCCTTCTCTTGCTGAAAGACGACCCGTGATAATCAATGGATATAAAAAATAATAAAACGGATAATGATACATAAAATATGAAAAGTCTCCAAAATTTGCTAATTTTTTAAAATGCATTATTTTGATTATTAAGTACTATTATTATAAAATCACACCAAGACCATTATGAGGTGGTAGACAGTGAACGCATAAAGGTGTTTAAAATATGTAATATAACATTTATCCTGATAACGGACCTAAAACACCTGGCTTCACTGATCATGAGTCAGTGTGAACGAATGAAAGAATCAGTCAAAGTATAATGACAGAAAGAGACAAACCGTCCAGCGTGGTCACAATGAGCGAAAAAGACACTAAACAGTATCGCTTGACGCAAAAAAATAAGAATCTGTGAGCCTAGTGACTCAGCAATCGAGGATTTCACGGCAAGTACATCGGTATGTGATGGAGAGGGACTATTTAAAACACATTAACAAAGATCTATGTTTTATCTGATAACATTTAAGTACGAAAGAAATTAAAGAGATAATAATTATACTGTTTATTTTTGATCTTTCGATCATTATTTATCAATCATAACTTTAATATATTATTATAGATTCCCTTAGGAACATATTTCTGTATATTCGGCAGTCTGAAAACACAATACTATTAAATAATTTTAATTCGTGTTTTTGTATTTTATTTTTATCATAAACATCATTGCACAATACATGTCAAAAATGTTACAATGGTGATATTTTTTACATGATCATCATTACCATCATCATCACCTTCATCATAACCATCATCACCATCATCAGCCTACCCCCGTGCACATCTGGACATAGGCCTCTCCAATGGCACGCCACTGAGCTCAATCTTCAGCTCTTCGCATCCAACCACTGCCAGTAACTTTGCGTATATCGTCACTCCACCCTAGCATTTTTACATTTTTTACGTCAACCCTGAACTGAGCTATCCGTTTCTCCATCCAAAAATCATGCAATTATTGTCCATGCAAATACTACGACAACATTGGGCCACGGCAGCAATTAACAAATAATGTCCTAAATTATATACATACATATTGTTAACATTACTTAATATGATAGTGAGCACAAGTCTAAAACTGGGACATTATCCAACTCCCGAATATGACCTACATATTAATCACATTACTGCTCAATGTATTATTAAACATCTATACACATTAGCGCTTATGGATATGAATTATCTATTAATCGTAATATCCGTAGAAACGCGATATTCTCGAAGCGTCGTAGTGATATACGTATATATTCTTGTATGTTTGTATTGAATTACTGCTATGCATTTCTCTTACTGGAAACAATGCCTCAGGCTACAATAGGGATGATAGATATTGAATGTTTAGCAAGAGGTAAGCCGCTTACGGTACCGGCCCTGACCCACTTGCCTACATGGAGATTTATTATACTCCTGCACTATCAACGTAAGTATAATCCTTACGCTACAAGATAATAACATAATTTGTTTGTTTTTTAATCAGTATGGATCAAGAAAAAACTTAAATTTAACTTAGAAAGTAAATCATTGGTATTAAATATGTATCAGATTCACTGGGTTTGAGGGTCACATGTTCAATCGAGAAAATGTTTCTTTATAATCTGAGCAATTATTATGAATATGATGTCTCGTAAATTTAAGACTAAAATACGAGTAGATGCAAGTTAGCATTCTGAATTCAATAATTAAAAATCAAAAAGTTATCTCCGGAATTGTGGACACACGTTTAGAGATAAATTAACATGAAAACTAAATTTTATAAATAATGAGAAACACGATTTTGTCGTTCTTTGAAGGAATGTTAATACATTTTTGTCATCCTGAAAGGAGACCTAAGGCCAACAATGAGAAGATTAAAGGATCTGAATAAAAAATACATTTTTTATACGTAGAACTGGCCAGGAGTGAGACGGGTCACCTGATGGTAAATAATTATTGTCGTCTATGTACATTTGCAACACACGAGAAATGGCCAATGCGGTGAGAGCTTTATTTGGGCCTTTAAGTCGTATATAACATAGTCTAACCAACACAAAACCACTGACGAAGCTTGCCAGCTGTAGACATACAAATATATCATGCTCACGGTTCCCGATGCTGTTCCATGTGTCATAGAACCACATTCCAGGCACATTTTTTACCCATCAAGCATCTAGTGCTTTCTAAGTTCGGATGACTCATGTTGTGTGAAGCGCGCCCATTTGTGTAACCCATGCGATCTTAACAAAACTCTTGAGGAAAATTTATCAAGTACCAATTAAGCCCTGCATTATTCTAATCAGAATAAAAAAACTTCCAAAGTCGACGGTAATTATCGCTTATGCCACTGAAAAGAGTACTATATTTGAGATTGAATTTACAACTACATATATGTGATACCATTGGCAAAAAAGTCTTATTTCAGTTTCATACAAAAGTGCTCTACTAACTCCTGTTTTCGAACTAATTTTCAGCAACTCGTAATGTAATAGCCGTTATCAGTCAGTATTTCGCGAACAGATAAAGCTGACACAGAAATTGTGAAAGCTATCTGACCTATTTCTCGATATTCGTGTTTTTGTAATGTTCTTATTATGTATATAGATACTAGCTGTGCCCGCGACTTCGTACGGGGAAACCTAACCTAATTTAACATATACGTGATGATTGACATAAATTGACGTAACTTCTTTATTTGTTAACCGATTTAAATGAAAACATCAAATGTCAAGCCCATCACAATATAATCCTGAAAACTGCATTAAAATCGGATAAGCCGTTTCTGAGATTAGCGTACACAAACATACAAACTAACAGACAAAATGAAAAAACATTGTTTTGGTTTCTCTTGCGTATATAAAAGCCTCCCATTATGAATTTTTAAATATATGTTTGCCATGTACAGACAACGATCAGTTACAGTTTTTTTTTATATGTATAGATATTTGTCTCTGTGCCACGATTTTAATACTAAGATATTTATACAAACTGTCACATACAGTTGTAAGGAGAAATTCGTTTATGTACGTCCTAATATAAATATTCATATCATTAGCCTATGTATTAGATATACCGAAAGAAGTTACATACATAACACAAAGTTCACGTCCGTGACTAAAATATTTATCTTGAGCGGGAATCGAACCCATAGCCTCTGGTTTAAAAGCCAGTGCCACTAACCACTCGACAGATCAACGAATTATTTGTAGACTGCCATTATTCTCGAATTGTTCTAAACTGTAATAAACTGTAGCTTAATAGCTTCATTTCAAAATTTCCAATATTGAAACTTTAAATACCTGTTGATTCTACATTACATCTCATTCACTGTGAGGTTTATTGTTGGGGTACTTGGGGGTTCAAGGCATTTTCCAGTATTTAGGCAGATACAGCTCAACTGCATATTGGACATATAGATACTCAGTATTGCTATCTAGGTTATTGGTATAGCTAAAAATATAATAGTTCATTAACTTTTTTGGTCATTAAATAAATATAAATATATTACAATTGCATTCAAACTATCGTAATTGTGTATTGCAGTTTGATAATGTGATCAGCAACTATTCTATAACCGGACGTACAACGTAACTGATGAAACGTGAAAGTGTACTGCACTCCCCTGCTTACCTCTTCGGGAAGATACAGGAGTGATATTAGGTTTTTTCGTTACGTAATTTTAATGTTTTCTGAGGTAACATTGGACAAATTTACATATTAATCAACATAATTTCATAATTATACTGAACACGATTCGATTAAAATTATCCTCGAACTGTTTTTTATTAATATTGTACTCAACTTATGCAATCGTTCTATCATTTTTCGTTACCTATATTTTACATACTTTCTCAAGTACGGTAGGTAATAGAAATAGCCTCAACATCTCATATCTGATACTTGAAGTGCACAACTTGCTGGTTAAACAGCGGCGCGCTCACGCGTGCGCTCACGTTGGCGTCCCGTCACTAACTCAGTGTTTTGCAAACACACACCGCACGTGACTCGCTATTGTGGCACTTCTCGCGTGCATACAGTACAACGGAGGGTAGATGAAAATGTTAGTGTAGACAACATCGATTGGAATTTGACTTTGCGTTTCTCCGAGTTTCTGGGTCGATAAGCCGCTATATCAAAATCTTCGGATAATAATCACGGATTCGCGAATTGTTAGAAAGTTAAAAAAATTATGTACCTACAATATTCATAAATACAAATCATCAATAATAAAATGAGTAAATTTAATTGTAACAAAAGCTGTGTTAAAACTATCCCTTTTTGTTCTTAATTTTGTTATTCGGAGACAAACTTTACAAATTGATATTTGCTTTCACTTTGTTATTGTAATACTCGTATATTATGATAACATCTCGTGAACTATTAAATGTTCCTCTCGTCGCCTACGTCACAAATTGAGCAGAAGCGTATACTGTGTTCATGTGGGAGCGCACCGGAGATTTGGAAATTTGTGAAGTACAACACAACTTTGCTGTGGAGGCGGTACGTAGAAGAGCATAATGAAGCCAGCTAAAATTATAACACGTCCGCATACGACCTACAAAGGGCAAAGGTAGCGCTAGAAAATGTTATTCTATCAATGTTTACATGAAAAATATAATTCTCTTCACTAATTTAGTCAACTGTACCTCTTCAAGGACTACATACGGGATATCACAACTGGAAATGTGGAAATACAGCCCCGAGTGCGATGATTTTGTAAGTATTTATTTTGTAGTCGTACATAAATTCGACTGAAACTAGCTGTTCTGCTGTATTTTATATTTATTTTTTAGCTTCTAATTCAAACCGTGGGTTAACTGAATGTTATAAGAATTATAAAAAAACCAAGCAATTGGATTTTTGTGCTTTGCTAATATTCTATTAGGAGAAAATAATATTTTTTATGTACATATATATACATGCGTATGTAGTGCTGTTACTTACAATAATTTATTTCGAAACCATGACTGTCACGCTAAAGGCTGTCGTGGCGCTCTATACATACTCAGTATTGAGTCGCTTACGAATACCGTATCGGTAGCGAGCGATAGTACAATACAGTATATTAGTTCTGCAATAAAACGCTAGACTCGTGTGGGTTTCGTGTGGGCGGTTACACGTGACTTCCTCCACTCACGTGACTATGGGAATATTATTAATACTTGAACTATTAATCGAACGCAAACCAGGTTCTATTGCAAATATCTAGAGGAGTATATGTTTATTATATTGTCGTTCATTAGGAAATGTCCCAAGGGATTTGTGCTTATGTAAAATTTGAAATATCACCTGATTTAATAGTAAGTCAAGAAATACATATTATATACTATATAAGTTCATATAAAGAGCCATACAATAACAGTTTCAATTCGACAAAGTAACGATTCGATTTTTATGCCGATGACACCCGATTGTGTGTTAGAATACATAATATAATAAACAAGTTAAAAAAACAATTACAACATAATGTATCATTACCATGAATCAAAAACTCCAATACAACAATAATTATGCAGTAACATTTTACTCTAAAGCCATTACGATCACAAAAAAAACACAAATCCTCTGATCTTAAATTTTATACGTTACCTTAACGATCCTTTTAACAACAATTCAAGATACATTTGCAAGCACACCAGCCAAACATCCGAAATAAGCCTCCCATTCAAAGTTTTAACACGAATCGAACATCTCAACTGCCGAACTTCGAACCTCATCAACAAGTCATACCCCTTTCGGTGGAACTACCACATGAAATATCTTTATGTTAATCTTGGTTTAATTAATATACTACCGTTTATTATTAACAAATGCAATTTATAAATATAGAAATATATGTTATAGATATAGAAAAATACAGTTCGTATATGTACCTAAAGATTCAGTTGGTATATGTAGAAAAAGACAGTTCATAGATACGAGTAGTAGAAACATATTTCATATACTTCTTCGTCCCACTGGCATTTAGAAACAGTTGTAACTTTGAGCTCGCAATACGTAATATTGATAAAAATTATAACCAATATAAAAAACAGTCTGCTTTTAAAAAACACTACATTCGTTTAAATATCACTAAATTTTAAAGCAAATGTACCCTTACAATATATTAGAATGTTCGTAATACAAAAATAGTTACACTATAAAACAAGCTACGACATTCCCTAACCTGTATTTATTGTCACGATCGCTTTAAAATATAACTTAATCAAATTGCGTTAGAACAAGTGCCTTACCGATGCAAAACTTCCCCACTTGATGTGCCATTCGACGGATAACAAGTTGTTTCCTGTAAAAATCCTCGATCATTTTATTGAAGGCAGTCCAAGCGTCACACCGTGCCCTTCATAAGCGCAGTTAAGCTGTCTTGTATTGATAATAAAAGTTTATCACGGCCGTGTCACACACACAGAAAGAACATTCGTTTATGGTATTGAAATGGGTGTACTCTGAATCACTCACTCCAGTTTATTTCTCATTATATCAATTGAGACGCGACGCGTAAAAAGGCCTACTGGTTTGATTGCAACTAATGTATTATCTGTTTAACTAACAGACACGGTGTCAATTGAAAAGAGCGGTGTTCGTTATTTTTTTATGGACCTACAATGCTTTGATTCCGGTCGGTGTTCATTGTGTACTTGTTAGAGTCATCTCAAGCACTGTGGTTACATACTATTATTTATATGTATAGTAAGCAATTCTGTTAATATAAAGGCCTAAGACGGACCCAATGTGACGGGAGCCCTTAATTGTCTAGCATTATTATGACCGTTATTTCTACAGCAACTGCGTCATATTTTCAAATGTAAGCGAACGATGCTCACAGACTACCTACATACTGCCGCTTCAAATAATCTATAACGTGCAGAAAAACAAAATGTATATATTTTTTAAGTAACATGCAAAGGTTTTCTATTCATCCTGTCACACCATAACTCATAAAGAAACTCGTAAGTTTATTTATAAAGAGCTAACATTATTAAGAAACTTTGAATGGTCATGTTCACGGGTTCACGCGTTTTAGTATTTTATGGAAGCTGCAGTAAAGACAAAACCTGCAATAAAAATGCAATTTCATCAGCTGTACGGAAAACATGTATTGAACAGTAAATGTGAAATGGATTAAATGTCAGTAAGGACAACATTTCAGTATCTATATATAAGTTTTACCAGTTTCAAATTATCCTTGAAAGATTGTAATTAATAATGAAAAATCAAGTTTTACTGTTAAATGTTTCGTGAGTGATTATAAATAGGTATACCGGCTTGACCCACGTACGTAATTCGGGATGGCCCAACTAGTTTCGGACGTGTACGAGATCCTTCCTCATGAGCTCTCGGCGCTTGCAGCGAGGTCACGACGGAGACCTTGGTCTCCTTCCCAATCTTTAACAGCTAGTATATTTGAAGTTAACGTACACTTTTCACCGGTTACGTTTAAGTCCCGTTAAGGTTAAAGGTTAAGCCCCGGTAAGTTAAGGTGATGAGTCTATTGACTTCACTTTCAGCCTTATTATTTCAGTTTACTATCTATTATTGTGAATAATAAACATTGTTCTCTGAAGAAGTCGCGCCGATGAAACCCCGTCTCTCTGCGTCCATTACACTCTCCTGGTTTTTTATTTACGGCCAGCAATCATTGAAACTAACATTTGTTCATAATATTGGTTCTAATTACTGTTCCATAATATTAGTTTGATATGAACATGATACACAAGTCTTCCTAAATAATTGTACGTTTAGAAAAAACCTGTCAAAATTACAGACGTTTCGTTCGACTACCTAATAGTTTATTTTGCAAACTTCATCCATTCTATTTGACATATGTCAGATAAGAAGAATTGTTAACGGTAAACCATAGACAACAACAAAACATCAATGCACCCAACGAGCGGATGAAACAACATAAGCACAGTAGTATACCAACTTTGAGTCTACAACGTTCTAGATTTATATCCCAGTGTGAATCATCAGCAAAGAACATATATGGGTGACAGACCAATTTAACAATTGAGGAAGTCCCAATAAGCACTTTAGCTTAGTTCGAAACTAACGCCCGACGCGTCGTAATTCATGTAACAAAATTGTGTCACGAATAACACTGTCATTGTATCATGTTCTCTTGGTATACTTATCGAAGAGTTCGCGTCCATCACTAATGCTAATTCACTGAATGATAATTTGAGTATGAAATATTTGTCAATATATTTAATATCATGATGTTTTAATAACCCTATTGTACGCAAACCAATGTCAACCTTTCAAGCATCATTGTCATTGGTCTGTCTCAGTCCGCTGCGGGACAAAGGCCTTCCCTGAGGGGTTCTAGCCCATAATCTTCGCTCTAGGCATATGCTTTCAAACGCAGCACACGAACCACTACACCTCTGTATGCTGCTGTACTGCAGAAATATTCCCACTGTTTGGGGTCTATTTGTTAGATAGTCAGCATTAAGACATCTCAGAATTAAATAAAAACGCCCTAACACGTGTTGACACATCTTCAGCGTTAAGGACACATGTGTACCTGACTTACGAAAGCCATTTTGCCATACATATTGCCATATATCCACTTAAAGTAAATTTTCGGTGTCTTATCTCTCTAAAATACTCCCTACTTCCTGGCATCGCCATCAGGATGACATAGGTACTGATGATTTTTTTTTCTGTAAAAATATCGCGTTTAGAGTAATATATGTAATTAAATATATTGAAATATTAATGAATATTGACACATTTAAATACATAATAGGTGTTAATATATTTAGACATCGCCAAATATCGATAAATTACGAAGATACAGTAAGTTCTTCAAATATGAATAAAATAACCTGAGCCTTAGACATGTCACTGACCTCTGGCACGATCTCCGACAGCATCTGGCAGCATTTCCACGTTGTATTGTACCGCGGCGTTCATTAGCAATTGTACATTAAAATGTCTAAAATACTACAATACAATTTATAAACAATTGATAGTTCATTGAATCATAAATATAATAGGCAACATCTAATTAACATATTTCGAACTTGTACA
>DWEC01003967.1:0-10178 GCA_018245735.1 Microceris miodesmiata | reverse complement strand
ATTTAATCTTAATAAAACATTTTAGAAAAAAAAGGAGTGCGAAAAAATAAAGATAAAAATAAGGTCACGAATTAGTAAAATTTACGTAATTAAAAAAGGGTAAAGTTTCTTAAAAACGAATTGTTGCATTATTAACACTTGTTTTTTATAATACTTAGCCTAGCAAATAGGCGGAAGGGCCACCTGATGGTAAGTGGTCACCCGAGGAGTGGCCAATGCTTTGCCGGCTTTGAAGGAGAACTCTCTTTGCGCTTGTCTTGAAGAGCCCCATGTCATAATTCTCCGGAAAAACCTCGGATGGCAGCTCATTCCACATTTAATATAATTGTGTTATATTATTTTTTCTTTATTTATAATCCATTTTATTTAACAACCAATCTTTATTTATAATCCCTTATTTATACAACAGAAAGGTCACTGAGATCTACGCGTATATAACCATGAACGTAATCAAAATAATTTCTTTGAAATGATTAAATCATTTTTCAGTGAAAGCATATACATAATGTACATTCTCTTAATTTCACCTACCTTTCACGTCAATATGACCACGTTTTTTTGTCTACATCTATGGTGTAGTACCTTTCGAATGCCATAACTTTCATATCTCTCCTTGCATAATATAATCAGTAAAAATGAGATAAGTAGGAAGTTTTAAATCTCCGGACATGAATCCTTCGATTTATAACTCAGCTGTTGTCTGAAGCATTAAACAACATGTGTCATGATCATGTGTCAAATATTTTTTTTTTTATTTGAAGGATTATATTGTTTTGAGAACCGTTTTTTTTTTAATTTTTCGAAGTACCCACGGGTTTATTTTAACAAATTCGAACGATTATTCTAACGATCGGCTGACGGCTATATGAACACGCTTGTATTTTATTGGTCTTTACGTAACGCGTCATTAACCTTGGTGTTTTAATGTTTATTTATCAGGCGATCCAAATAATACGCAGTCGTACTGGTCCGTAGTATAGACCCGTTATGGATTAGTCACGTAACGACTCCACGTTCAGTTTTTACTTGAACATGGACAATTGGATCATGACCCCGATTTCAATTGACTATGGTCACTAACATGATTGATTTCAGAGCGGTTATTCATAACCAATCGGTATAGTATAGTGATTCTGGGTATCGTGTCCTGAATATGAATATATTACTTATTGAAAAAAAATAGAAAATGTAACTGTTAATAATTTTTTTTAAAACTTTCTTGAAAAAATAATTTTTAAATTAATTATTTTTATAAAAATATTCTAATTGCAATAGATTGGATCTATAAATTTATAAAGCCCATATTTACGTTTATTATCGATATTGCAACCCATCACTAGCAACGATTTTAGGTCGCACTGCATTGTTGAACAAAAAAGGTGGCTCATTGGAAATTTATTTGCCCTGGCGAGCCACCTAATGTTGCCTGCACACTGGACTAAACGTAGAGTACTGACGATTTGGCCGGTTTAATTTCGTATCAAATTCTGTTGTAAGCACCACTATAGTGTATCATTCCGGTTAATGAAATAACTACTTTATATACAAATAAATCAAATTTGAAAGTCATAATCATAATATGAGATTGGGATATTTAAATCAAAGGTGAAAAGCGTTGATATGGATTCTTAAAGAACTCTACGTAGTAAGGCATCTTTACCCGCCAAGTTTAACAAATACAGAAATCGACCGAAAACGGCTTACTGAGCTGAAATTTAAAATAAATGTAGAGCCAGCGAGGAAGACAAACATTTTTGAAAAAAATGTTCTTGATAAAATCGGACTTTTTACTTTGCTCTACATTTAGCATAGCGTAAACGCGGCATAATGTTGTTTTTGTGCTTTGACTGCACCGAGGGTTATACTAATGAAATTTTTAACGAGGCTACAGTGGATTATTTATGCATTTCTCTTATGCTCTCACTGGTTACGTGTTCAGAGATTTTCAGCATTTATTTTTATCTGATGTTTCATTAACGATTATGTTTGTTTAGCCACATAATATACACAATGGTCTTAATAGCAACCTCTGAGGAATAAAATGCCTTGTTACGTATGTATACTATTTATAAATTCTTTCGCAGAAATGTAAGGAATGCGTTGTTTTTTGAGTATATAGTCTGCACTGACTTCAAGATGGTAATAGTAGCTCGCTACGACATTAAGCCGTACTTGGTCCAGCCGTGTGATACTACTATTAGCGATCTGTCTCTAAGTGCTCATCTTCATTAATGAGATTAAAATTAGGAAGTTAAATTAATCAAATAACAAAAATTAAACCATTAACAGTTGTATCACTACGCTCCGGTCGTGAGATATCCCATGATACGTCTCAAGACTGACAATGTATAATGCAGAGGTAATGAAGTATCCACCAACAAATAGACAACATTTTTAGATTGGACTGACTCATTATTTAATCGTTTCCATACTTGTTTGTTAGTTCCAGAAGCAAAAAACTGCAGTTCGTTAATAATCGTCTACGACATATTTACATAATGCTTTTATAAGATCGACCGCTAACCTTTATCGCTTGGATCTAGTTCTCCGGGAGTGGGTCAAGGCGAACGCTTCCTGCTTGACATATGGTATTGAATAAATATTTGTTTTACTATATTACTTCATATGTTTCTTAAGATGAATTTAAAAATAATAACTAATGATACTTGTATGGTTATAACGTTCGTTTCTCTGATAATAGATGGCGCCACATGCATCTTGAACCTTCAAGTCAAATCAACCAATCTTGTTACATTATGTAGGTAGAATGGCTAAAACTAATTGAATTATGTTTTTACGCATTGTTCTACAGCCTTAATATGTATTTTCTATTGCACCTTGTATTTTTTTATATTATTGTTTATTTTATAATAGCTTGTATTGATTTTATGAGGACATAAGCGGATAGGGCGCGATAGCGCTCATTGGGGGTGGCCTATGTCCAGCAGTGGACTGAAATAGGCTGATGATGATCATGATGATGAAGTGATTATAAATTTTTCTCTCTTGTTTCTAGTCTCCTGTCTATCCTAGCATTATTGTACAGGGTTATCGAGAGTCTTTTTCTCATTTTAAGTAATTCGTAAGGCTCTGTTTGATATTAAGAGTATTGAACTTTTATTCCCTAGCAAACATCCACTCGATCAAAAAATGTCTAATTTTGTTCATGATATTATTTTAATAATACACACATGTTATAATACACACATGTTACAAGTCTAGCAAAAAACCTCTAATGGGGTATGTTTTCGTAATTACCAATAACAGGTAAGTATAATATCCTTGTATGTCCGCATATTATACAAGCGTAGTCGAACATAATTTTATAGTCAAGCACATAATTACGCTGTAACATTATTGGACGTCTATTATATTAATTATGAAAATGATATTAAATTGGTATAGATATTGGTAAACATCAATAAATTAATGTTTATGACTGGAGCGGCAAACAGCGCGGTCACAACACAAGGCGAGCGTGCTCCGTCTACAACTGCATAATTATGTGCGTGTGTCAATGATGCCAAAACGGAAAAGCATACATTGTACTCGTGATCGAAATGAATAAAACAGTCCTACGCGAGCTAACTTAGAGTTCTTCATAATTTTCTCTATGGTTTTTCAAAACTGCCAGACCGCAGAATACCAGTATGATAGGCTTTGGCATCAAACCTTATCGTTCTGTAAAGGGACATTGTCCAACCACATATAAGGTACCAGCAACAGACTTACTAGAACGTCCTACTGGTAATCGGCCGATTGGACGACCCGGATACCGCTGGAGCAATGAAGCCCAAAAAGCCCTCAAAGCTCTCCAAGTATCTGATTAGCAAAGAGTAGTTCAAGAAAGAAAAAAATGGCGGCTTTTAGGACGCACTGAAATACACACCATGTATTTAAGTTAGATCTGATATGTCAACCACCCTGTCAAGCATATGTTTTAGAGAACATATGTACACAGCCAACATAGTTATCTCAATACATAGCCTTATGTAAAACATATAATATACATATGTATATATAGAGTACATAAGAACGTGACATGTTAATTTATTAGCAACCTGTTGCGCTGACGTTCGGAACGTCTCGATCATATTCTGTTATGTCACATGCCCTTATAATGAAGATAGATGGTTTCAAACGAGGGTTAGGGAAGGGATTCGATATTAATATTAAATTTTGTATTCATTTATTTATTCATATAACACCAGTTAAACTGTGTATACACATTAGAAGCTTCCAGAAAAATTTCAATTGCACTAATTAAATATAACAATAATAATCCAAATTCTATACACATTTCTGTTTCTTTTTGAATATTCGAATCAAATACATTTTTAAAACCATTTTATTAGCTGATTTGTATTTAATTAATGGCGATTTTTTATTTAATTAATGCCGAAATTTTTATTTAATTATTGCCGATTTTTTATTTAAAATTAATTAATTAAGTATGGTGCAGTTTAAAGTGTAAAACCAAAAGTATCCGTACAAACTTGCCTTAAGCAATTTCGATTCATTCATATCGCAAGGATAGAACAATTTGAGACTCGTGAGTGAGATTTAACCACCTGTTGTTCCGTTTCTACCCTGTGAGGGATCTAGCGGGACGATATATCAATAATGCATATCGGTGATATTAAATGAAATGGATAAAACATATTAAACGCTATGAAAAACGTATTTATCATCGCAATACTCGTATCTGCGATTGTTGACCGTCTGTCCGGTGACAGAATAAATCTTTAAGGTCTAATCTGAGAAGGTAGTGAGCGACCTTATCGTAGGCAAACACAGGGTAAGTCAACAACAGAGGCGTAAAAATTAAAAATTAAATAAAATAAAAATAAATTTGATATAAAATAAAATAAAAATAATGCTAAATATTAAATGTTGTTAGTAAAATACGTGAGTTTTTTAATGTAAAGATTGAACAAATATTTTGAATTGAATCAGCTGAGATGAATAGTGAGATGAATGAATAGTTCTCCGTGCATTATTAAGGGTTCGAAAAGTGAAATTTAAAATAATTCTACTTCAATCATTATAATGATACAGTTATTTTTAGCATTAAATTATTATTAGCATTAGCTATTAATAGAAATGACTTGGTCGTTAATATTTAATAATAAGATTGTAACATCTATTATGTAATTATTATTTATTACTAAATTCTTGGATTACATAATTCTAATATATAATTCGATTAATGTTCGCACATATTTATACAAATGTATTAAATTGAATATTGAATATTATAAATGTATTATTCAGATGTAAGAATGATATCTATTTAATTTCTTCCTGGTTGCTCATGCATAAAAATTATTCATAAATAAATTTCTAACACTGGCAACTCCGTAACGAGAATGAAAATAACATAAAAAATTTCAAGATTGACAGTTGAATTATGCACATCCGCTGTTGCCGAAAATTAATTAAGAAACCAATTACAATTCAGTTAGATATGGAAATAAATAATTGTAATAATGCCGCATTGATATACTTAAATGACATTTGGCGGTGAGCAACTTTCATTCCAATAACAGTAGGTAAGTATTACCTGATATGAAATGTAACAAGTGGAATGTATAATGTAATGAAAGATATAATTATAATAACTTTTAAATACGTCGTAAATAAACATCTTTTTAAAACTGTTATTGGTGTTCGTTTGATTTTGTTTAGCTCCGCCATTTTGAATTGCTGCCTACGCATTGCGTCGGGGATTCCATTTTCAAATTGGGTACCTTTTTTATTCACATAACTGAGAATGAGTAATAATTATTTTATTAAGAGTAAGGAAGTCATTTTGATAGAAAATCTAAAATTCTTCTAAAAAAATACTAGTAGGGACTCGAAGTCTGGATTTATGTCCGGCGCATAGCAGTAGGCTTATCACCTATTTCAGGGACGTAAGCGTAACTGGTGAAACATGACAATGTGCTACACTCCTCTGTCTACCCCTTCGGGGCTTACAGGAGTGGAGTTACGTTTAAGTTATTTTTGTAAAAGTAATAAATACCTGTTAATTTGAATTAATAATTTATTAATACTTATTATTCTGAATTAGTAATTTATAAAGTATTAGAAATTTTAATTGTTGAATAAAAAAATATTTATAGCTCAAATATTCCCGATACTTAACGTATTAGTGTACACATAGTGAACATGTAAATAAAAGTTTTATTTCTATTATTTTCCTTATAAATTGAGATTAATATTCATAAAAACATATTGATATACAATATAGAAATAAATTTTACTGTGTGTATGCGTATATATTTTGTTTATTTAATATCTGTATATATCTCTATGCATATGTTTGATACTCATTCACAAGTATACAAGCTCTGTGGTAGCTACTCTGTGCGCGATTACGTTTTTGCCGTTCGCTCCTTTTCCTTTCATTTGGCCTTGCAGCCGCCCGCTATACCAACGCCGTTCGGTATAGTTCAACTGACCGACAAACAAACACTGTAAGGTTTTTAAACGTTATATTATATCCAAATAGTTCACATACAAGCTGGTAGGCAACGAAAATGTTCACGAAACTGGTGTAGGTATATGATGTGACAATTTGTGCTCTCTGCCTACTCAGGAGGAGTCTTGGCGTTCCTTTGCATCATCATTAGCAACTCTTTTCTTGTTCCAATGTTAAATTCTAGTGTTATCTCTGCCTGGTTCTTAGGACAATTCAGGCGTAATGTTATATTATAAAATCTACCTCATATTATAGAGTAGGTAAGTTGTTAATATTGTGTTTAATAAAATTGTTTGGAATATTCGTTAAATATAAAATATTTCTCATTCTATATTCTTCTTATTCAATACAATACGTATTGAGTATTTTTTATTTAATACAATATATATAAAAGTAATTTCTTTGTATTTCTTGTTTATTCAAGATCGAATAAGAGCTAATTTTGCTTGAAATATTATTACAAATCGACCCAACAAAGCCCGCGATACATAATACATCGCAATTCAAAATGAGCTTAACGGGCGCCGTCGGATAGCTGTCAGCGTTAATAAATGGCTCTCGATGCATTGTCTGAAAGGATTTGAGTGAGTAATATTCGTGTCATTCACAAGCATAGTATAATGGAACATTCATTTTTGTGTGTTAATTCAATTAATAATAGTAATATATTTATTGCCTCGAAATGAACCAACTGAATAAAATTGCGTTTTGTAATAAACCTTAAGCTAATGGACAAAAGGAATAGTTTAGCTTTTATTGTTATGAGAGGAGTCTTGTATAGAACTGATTTTCAGTCTCCATGAACTGTTATGTGGAGTTAAATGTTTTAGTACTAAATGTTTCGTGAGTTTTTATACACATGACTATAAATGTACCGGCTTAACTCACGTACGTTTTTCGAGATGGCCCGACTAGTTTCGGACCTGTACGAGGTCCTTCCTCATAAGCTCGCGACGTTCTCAGCGAGGTCGCGGCGGAGGCTCCGCCGCTGCCGAGACGCGCCTCGTGGAAGTTAAAATTCTTCTCTTCTTAGCCACAAACTTAAAGTTGCATTATTTTCACAAAATAATTTATGTAGGAATAAGAAAACATATGGCATATGAGCGAGTGCGTGACTATGTGTGCCTGTGTGCGACGAATACGCACTATTCGTCTATATGTGCGTGTTCGTGTATGTGTGCGTGTTCGTGGATGTGTGCGTGCTCGTGTATGTGTGCGTGTTTCTGTATGTGTGTGAGTGTGTGTGTGTGTGTGTGATTGTATATGTCTACGTGATTGTGCATGTGTGCACCTTTTTATTGTTTATTTTTAATTAGACAATATATTGGTTGCAATTTCCACACAAAAATGTTAATGAAATAGTTACCGTACTTTGTGGCTCACGTTAATAAGGTTTCAATTTACCAACGGCACATGATACCCCAAATGGAAATGTACCGCAATGTACGTTGTATTGAATATTATTCGTCTAATTTCGGTAATTAATTTGTTATAATTGTAAATCATGTTACTCGATGTTTGTTCATAATGTTAATAAATTGTTACACGATTAAAAGGACAACTTTTTGTGTAATTAGTGAATAAAGTTGCATATAAAATAAGTTATTTATCAATTTTTAATGATAATGATAATGAATTTTCATGTACTTACTGGTGACATATCTACCGGCAGTATTTTAGAGCGTTGCAAACTAATGAATTTATAGACAACTATTCCAGTATATGGTTATCTGGAATGTCTGGTATTGCTAATAACAAAATTTGAATTTAATTTGTTATTATAACATTCCAACTTTGTGTATGCGGTGCTTTAGCAATTTTTATTTTCTCGTTTTATTTTTCACGAAACTGAATGTCTGAATATTATCTTGAACGGTGCCAAAGTTATGAGGTTGCGCTGTTTTATACATATTTACATGCGAGTTAATATCACTGTCATGTGCATAAACACATTAGCCCCGCGTATGTGGAACGGAACATATAATATTTTGTCTCTCTCCACGCCTCTATTTAGCCACTTTTTTGGCATTGTACCAGCTGCTAATGAAGCTTTTTGAGCATATTTAGTAGTCAATATGACATGTTTGTATAATTTCAACGGATGCTATAATTAAGAAACAAAATGTTTTGGTATGAACCGTGTGGGCACTTACCACGTATGTTAATCATCATTATTATCAACTTACTCGAATCCACTGCTGAACATAAGCCTCTCCGACAGCATGCCACTGAGCTCTATCTTTAGCTCTTACGTACCCTACACAACTAGCACCTGCTAGATGTGATTATTTGAATCCTCAGAAACAGCTAAGCATTTGTGACCAACCTCGAATAGAACTAAAAGTAAAATATATTTTTGTATACCTATTAGCAATAAATACTGTTAAAAATCAAACTATATATTTTGACAATAGTTAAAGGTTAAGAACAAGAAGAAAAAGTTTCCAATAAATATTGACCAATCTATAGTCTTATTAATGAGGAAATAACTGACGCCTAAATGACACCTGACTGGCATCGGACTGATCGAATTAACTGACTTTTGAAATTACCACGTTTACTAAGACGCTTACAGACCTCCATGAACCTCATTGGTTTACATAAAAAAAGTTGGAATAGAAATTTACAAACGTATAAAAATTAACAGCTAGCTCATAATGTTCTACCTGTCTACTCCAAATCAATTATCGATACATCACAAAACTTAAGGGCTAATTTTTAATACTACAGTCTAAATATCAGATAATGCAGGGAACACAAACATACATACATATGTATTTTTTATATGTGTCCCGATAAAGACAACAGATAGCATGTGTCAGTGCCTACTGCTACCCCCACCCGGTGTCACGACCACAGACGGCGCCAGCAAAGGAGACTGATAAACAATGTCTCTCAGGATTTTAATCTACAGGAAAGAAAAAAAGTTCAAACCTTTGTATTCGGAATAATTACTTTTTTTTTCGCAACCGCCACTAGTCTATTGTATCTGGGATCTAGTGATTTTAAATTAAAAGCGCCCGAGGGGTTGTCCTTATTTCACACTATACAGGGTGTAGAAATAATGCTTCCGGAGCATTAACTTAGTTAAATAGATAAGAGGTCTTGAAGTGTTATCCTTATTTCAACTACACAGGGGGTGAGAAATGCTGTTTCCGAAGCATTAATTGAGTTAAATATATAAGCATAAAATACAAAGAGATATTCTTATTGTACAGGATGAAGAAAAACCTTTTCTGAAGCATTTATTTTAGTTGAATGTACTCCTACAATTACGCATGCATTTAAACGGTTAAGAGTTCATCATGTAAGGTTGACTACATACAAACTGGTAAGTTACGACGTGGTAGGCAGACAGATGGTAAATTAACAACAATTTTAATTCATTTCAACGCTAATAAATACTAAACTATAATTAGTTGTAATACATTACACCACGATTAAATCTTATTATATCTTATGTATCTACGTATATTGTTAATATGGTAAGCCCAATGAAACATGGAAGTTACGATACGAGTTCGTAGTGATTTATTGGATTACGCGATTATTTCGAAATTAAACAATTGTTGTAACATTTGTGAATATAATATATAAAGCAGAGATAGCCTAGTGGTTAAGAATTCAGCCCGGGTTCCGGGTTCAAACCCATGGCGCGCACCTCTTTACAAAAGTGCCTTTTAAATTTAAATAT
>DWEC01003966.1:0-10178 GCA_018245735.1 Microceris miodesmiata | reverse complement strand
AACTGTGCCCTGCGATCTCCAACCCGCATGCCCAGCGTGGAGATTACGGACATAAACCCCCTTTTGGGGAGGCCTATGTCCAGCAGTGAACTGAGATAGGCTGATGATGATGATGAAGCCCCGTCTTAGGAATTCAAATTCACTTCATTTGCCCATGGTGTATTTAGCTATGAAACTTTATAACCCATTCTACCTACGTACGGCTCCATGTAAGCCGGATACGGCCAACGGAGTAGGCGATGAGAGAACCTGTGCTCAGCGATTCATAATAGCATGCCCAGCGTGAAGATCATGGGCGAGGCTCTTAGGGATAACCTATGTTGACCAGTGGATTGAAAAAGGCTTATGATGACCACCACTATTATTAATTTTGCAACCTGATATTGGAACTGATATTGGAATATATTGATATTTAAGAATAAACACGCACTCGTCGAATAGCTACGAGCGGCTAACGCTCTATACTCGTAATATTGCATTTTAAAATATTCTATTCGAAACAAACTGGCTATAAAACTGAAATATGCATCCAATTTGTACTAGGACTTATATCGCGGAAAGCTTTATTGACGACTCAATAATATTGAAATGCCCTGCAACTGTTAGGATATTATTGACAGGCATACAGACATACCGTCAACTTTTACATTTACGGACATACAAATAGTGGAATATTTGTTTAGCTGTCCATCGGTCTTTTTATCCAGTATTCTGTGTTGTATTGAAAATCATTGAAAGCACTTATCAGATTAACTGAAGTGATTATGGGAGGGAGTTTCGTTTGAAATTTATTTTTAACATTAATGTTATACAAACGTTCGTACAGTAGTCATAGGAGCATATCGTTCTGAAATTCAGCGTCCCATTTCGGGAGTCTGTGATACCCGTTATGCGTTTCGAATTTCCCAAAGCTATGTTGGTTGTTAACATTAAACGTTGAAAAGCTGTGTCGTTAACATTAAACGTCGCTCGGTTAAACAGTAAAAGTAAATATAGTGAGGAAAACTGCATCCCTTACAGTTCTCCATTAAGTTATCTTAGGCGAACTTCTCCATTAAATTCAGTTAGGTGAAGTTCGCCAACCCTTACTTGAATGGCTCAGTAGTTAACTTTACCCTTTAGATTGTAAGAGCAGCCTCGCGTGGATCAACGGTGCAATACATTTTATAATATTTGATAAAAAGTATATTATTTTGTATGCAGCAACCCCTATTCCAGTACGAGTATCCGAGCGCGATCACTCGTTTCGTCAATCATACAAGGGCCAGAGGTCGTTCCGTGGACATTAAATACAATCCCCTCGGGGTATAAGCCGCCCGGCGACATACCCTTTATTTCCTTGATAATCGGATTCGTTATAGCGAAACGCAAGTGTGAAATTTCTTTTTACTATTGACCATGAAAAATTTTCTCTAAATGTGTCGTATAATACACTAGCTATGGCTGCGACTTGATTGGCATGGGAGTCAAAACTTTTTCCAAAATTAAAGTAGCCTACTTTACTCCTGATTACATCAGTTATCAAGTATAGTTTAACATAACAATTCAAACAATTTGAACATAAATACAAAATTCCATTGGCAAATGGGATTATACGAAGTTGTATGAAGGACAAAGCATTTTCATTTTCAAATAATTAGCTAGTCGGTGGAATTCCGTTCGATCTATCCGTGACACAGTTTAAAATGAAGGATCCTTGGCGTTAACGCGTCCAAACTTAATTACGAGCTCTCAACTTTTATAATTCACAACTTCTCCGAGTTCCGGATTATGGAGTGCTAGTAAGTAGGGGAGGGGCAGGGGGCGGGGGATTTGGAAACAATGGAACAATGGAGAGTAGGACGATATGTTTATTTTTTGCGACAGATTTGAAAAAAAAAAATAGTATTCAGCACAAATATTTGCAGTTGGTTTAGTGATGATTTTAGGAAAGCCGAGATGTAATGTGAGTTGATCTTTACTACTATAGGTCAAATTTAAAATTCTTTTTTTATTTTATTTATTTTGTACACTTAATACTTCAAACTAATCACCAAATAGAAACTTTGTACAAGAATCTGCTTATTTCTATAAGAAATCTCTTCCAGCAGACCCAGGAATGGAATGAAAATTATTATAAGTTTGAAAGTTAACTTTTTCTTATAAATGAACAAAGCCACATCATATAGGGCGAATGAGTACAAGTATAGCCAGCTCTCACTCTCGGGCAAACTTATTTAAGTCGACGAGCATGCAGCTAGTTTGGTAAGTTTCGTAGTTTAACACAAGTATGCTAAGATAATGCTAATATCCAAAGTATGACCAACTTGAAGAATCGATTGTTAGAATGGAACATCTAGATGAATGAACTGATGAAACTGTTAGACGTTAGCTTCAGAAAGCATAAGTAAATGCAGTTCATGAACTACTTGAACTTGCTAGCAAGAGAGTGCTATTCATAGTTATAGTAACAAAGTTATTGGCGTATCCGTGGTGTAATTTTAGCATTGGAATAAAATGTTGCCCTAAACAAAAGCTCCAGTCACCACACGACCCATTTAAATTTGTATACATCATGTCAGGTCAATACTCTGACGCTCTGTGAAAGTGGAACAAACAAACAAAACTTAAGATATTGGTATAGAGACGATAATGATGTTGCTCGTAATATATTCGTATACAAATGTCGAGTTACAGAATACAATTGACCGGATTGATTGACCGGATTGATTATTTGATTTCATCATCATCATCATCAGCTTATTCCCGTCCACTGCTGGACATAGGCCTCTCTAATGGCACGCCACTGAGCTCGATCTTCAGTTCTTCGCATTTATTTTATTTGATTTGTCTAGGTGTCATATTATGGGACAGGTACAAAATATTTATATGTGTTATTGTTTTTTTCATGATAATTACTGAATACGTTCTGAACGACCATCCATCGATTCATCGATCCATTGTGGTAAAATTCTATTGATAAATAAGTATATTGTTAATACAATGGTTTATATACGGATTCAAATAAATTTATTTTTGATTATGAAGTTCGTTTTTCAATTAATTTTTCTTTTCATAACATAAGCACCTAATGTTTTTCCAGAAGGAGGGTTTTCGGGGTGAAACAATGCTTAAATTAAAAAAAACTCGATCAGCAGAATCATCTAAGAGCTAAGACATCCATCAAAATTATCAACCCTTTTCTGGCCAGTCGGGTCAGCAGACCCGACTTTGTATGTAGGAGTGACTGCAATATTGAAATCTAAAAGTATCGAAATCGGTAATTAACCCATTTCTTACCACGTAACTTGCAGTACTAAGGTTATCCGCTAATCGAAAGTACTGGAGCTCCCGGTGTCCCCCGCTTGCCGAACTAAAATCGCATAAATTATTACAGTTAATGCTTAACTTTTCCCACATACTCCTTTGGTGAAGGGCTTAAGTATTTAATAACAAGAAAACCCTTTGGGCCCGTAATTCGGAGAGGATGTGTTAAAGTTACGGCTTAAAGGCGCCTGTAATGATGATACATTAAAAGGCTTTGAACATTGTTTAAATGGATGTTATTATCCGTGTATTCTGCTGTTGTTGGAGAAAAACGATTTGAGGGTACGTGGTAACTATATTTCATTATTAAAGCGTTTGTTGTGAACATTTATTACAATATAAATTACAATATAAATTTGTGTTTATTGCGTTTGAGGTAGTAATTAATGTTGAAAAAGATGATCACGTATCTAAAGATATTGATACTCGGTGCTCTCTGCCTATCCTGTGACGGACCTAAGAATATGTTATAATAGAAATAATAATAAATATGAACAGGATCATTCATTTTGAATACAAAAGGTAAGAAGAACAAGTATTTTAATACTAAGTGCAATCCCTTTAGTAAATAATACTTAGTGCAATCCCTTTAGTAAATAATACTAAGTGCAATCCCTTTAGTAAATAATACTAAATAAAAATCTTATTAACCACTAATAATAAAACTTACTAATAAGACAGTCCCAGTTAAAGTCTTATTCAAAATCGATTGAGGAAGCTTATGCACGGCAGCAGCAACATGTGACTGTGGCTACTCGATTACTACTTTCTTGAAATTAGAATTAAGTAGTTCTGACTCGTGCGTTGCATTAGAGAGGTTGGACATGGATATCTTAGAAATTTCAATTTGAACATATTATGGAATATGGATAACTAGAATTTCTTTGCCGTTCATTAACATTCAATTAGAAAAGTAACTTTGTTTTAATTAGTTTAATTACAAGTTAATTAAGTTGACTTTTAAGTGGGCGAATCCTTTGCCCTTAACTTTGGGCCTTAAACGAATTTCGTAACAAACTTAACCCACCTTACTTCACTTACGAGGCGACATGAAAAACATATTGGAACTTGCCTCGAACTTTCGCTGAAAAACACTGTTACGCAATCCACGTCGTCTAGTTACACTTTAAAAGTGAAACGTTAAAATTTCACGGCTTCTGTTTCGAAAGTTCCTGAAGACTCACAGCCGCGTCACCTACCTTACTGGAGATGATTTATTTTCAAAATATGTTTCCAGTACTAATTATTATTTTAGAAGTATTTTATGATAGCAAAATTTAATTATCATCGAAAGACTTCATTGTCTACTATATGTGATCTGCCATCTACAATATCTTCTATATTGTAATATATCCTTATAGCAATTACTTGGAAATTAAATGATCGCAAGCTAAAGATCTAATAACTAATAACAATTATTTAATTTGAAAGAAAACGTTTAATTCTCTAAAAACATTTAGTTAATGACAATAACAATAGTTACTATACACGCAATCTTTTCCTACAATGAGATATAGGAACAATATTCTTATTATGAAGTTCGTTAGCTTTGTTTTTCGTTAGTTAAATTAAATAGCATTAGTTGGTTATTAAGCGTTAATCAGTTAAGTTAAATTGCGTGTTAATTACATATATATACACTCGTAGGCAAAGTCGTTTTGATATATTAACTTAAGTTTAAATAGTTTAAAATTTAAATGATCATTTTTTTGTTTTCAATGTCTTTAACTCTCGTCCCGTTTTTGGATTAAATGATAAAAAACACGAGCATCGTGCACCCAGGGGAGGTTTTACCTAGTAAAGTCGTGATCCAAAAATCACGTTTCACAAGGGTTAGTGAACTGACACCCAGGGGATGCCGAGCTGAATAGCGTTACAAAGAGCTTGGGGGTTATTTATTATCGGCCGTCCACCCAATCGCTTTGGGTGCAAACTGGGACAATGACAAATAATTCTCAATTCCATCGTCACTTGGTCTGTCTGCCTGCAGGAGGTGTTTGCGACAGATCAATCATTTACAATATTTAAACAAATAGTAAATTTCTAAAACGATTAATATTATTTTTAACGATGTATAACTGTTACCTACTAGTACATTGAAGTTCTACCTCTGACTCATTCAGAATTATAGATGTTCAGGATTTAATGTACGTACCGAATAACCATTAAATTATGTAAATTTAGTTACGTCGAAAACAAGATCAACCATTAAATAAAACGGTCAGTAAATAGCAAGGAAAATGCCGGGTTCGAGTTTCAGAAAAAAATATTTCCGAGTGACGAACTTAGTTATGTGTTTCAATTAACGTTAGTTAAGTTTTTGGAGACTGAGGTTTGAAATGCTATTTATTATTTATATTACAAATAATGAAAATACTTTTAAATAAATAAACAACAAAGGAAGTATACAGTACGAAATACAAACAATGAAACGCTGTCATGCGAGAAACAAGGAATTAAAAAAACGGGAGCGAAAGAGGTAGAAAATTGTAAGGATGCACGGAGGGACAGATGTAGTGTGAGGACGGCCTCGACGGCACCCGACTGGATGGCCCTTATGCGGTTGTGGGACGCAGGGTCCTTGTACCCGATTCACTTCGTGCCTTACATGTGCATACATCATTAGGATTTTTGTACCAATTTTTACTTTAGGATTCTCATTATCATCATCAAGGTTCTACCGTTCCACTATTGGCCACCAGTCTCCTTACAACATGGGGAGGGCTAAGACCATAATCTATAATAAAGGTTAAATGAGGGTTTGCAGCCTGCACCCGCCTGAGAGAACATTGTAGGGGAATTTAAGGTAAGCCACGTTTCCTTATCATACAACCGTTAACAAAATACAAACATCACCGTTACAAGTGATATTTAATAATATAATGAACATTTTTTGTAGAGAGAAAGGCATCAGGATTTGAACCCAAGAACCCCGAAGTGGGAGGCTTGATTTTAATTCCCTAGGCTATCACTGCTTGAAACGCAATACCAATAAAAAAGCGCCTATACGGTGAACAGATTTTATTAAGATTGAGTAAGAAAACTGCAAAATAGATTGAAATGGGCCACAAAATATGAGGGATGCATGAAGAAATAGATCTCATACGAGGTAGGCTCGCAAGGACGACTGCGGCTGGAAGCCCTTTGTACGCTGCGGGACGTGTGGTTTTTGTGCTCGGTCCTCGGGAAGTTCGTGCCACGTACGGGATCAGTTTTTGGTATATGTTAGAAAGTTTCTGCTGTTGCAAAAACAGTTTGATGTAGTAAGCAATTGTCATAACGTTATAGAACTATTTATTTAATTGCATATGGAGTTTTAATTTAAAACTTATTTTAAAAATAATGTACGGTTTTATAGCGATACGGAAAAATGTGTACCTAATTAATGTTTAAGTAATTATTGACTTAATGAATTACACATATATTGTGGTAGTCCTTTAATTAATTTTAGCTTATATTTTTTAAATATTAATGTAGTATATCAATGAAACAAAATAAATTCAGTGGCATTTTTCCTTTCCAATGTATTTTTTGTTTTATCCATATTGTTTATGGGATGTGCTGACTACTTAAATCAGGATGCTAGCTTGCCGTTTCATTCTTTTTCTACAAAAAAGATAAGAATAATATTTATTCGATTTTAAACCGATTTCGCAAGCTTATACTTCTTACAGAGTCTAACCACGTAGACTGCAAATGTCTCAGTGCAACTGTTTTCTCTTTGAGAATTTTTCTCACCAACAAAATAAGTCTTAGAGTTATATCGTACGGAAGTGATAGAGAAATCTGTAATATTTTGCTACGCTTGTAACGTTGCACAGAAATTGCCTTGGGCTAACATATATTTCGCGGAAAATTCACGTATCAACCATTTTTTCATAGCAAAGCAACTCTAGCGTGCGTTGGAATTGAAAATATAGCGAACGTTTGTAGCTCAAAGCGCGTCGCGGTGCCGCCATTTTAGCAAAATCAAAGCTAACGCTATATGTAAGTGGAATTGGCTATTTCCGTGTTTCATACGTCGTCGATACCTCCCGTTTCTTCTACGTCTGCTTCTAATCTTTGAATTTTATTGTCAACAGTTATTGCGATTTGCAATATTGCTATTTATTTATTTATTTCTGCTATGTACTTTATTACTTTAACTAACTTTGTTGCTAATTTTGCAACGATTGGAGAACAAGCGGGTAGTCATATAAGTGGTTATTGGTTCTGAAGTCAAATACAATTTTGTAGCTAAATTTCGATTCTTCGACCTACCCCGTAAGGGAATTCATGTGACGCTGTAGTAATTTCCCTTTTCTCATTGCTCCTATTTATTAAAGTGTACACATTAGGAACCCCTTACTTCGGTTTTGAATTCTCATTCGATGCGGCTAGAATAAATCGCTGCTAGAGCGATGGATAAGTCCACCGATTGCGCTTTTTTTAGTTTTTAATGACATGTGTTACTTTTTATTACTTATGTAACGTTATTGCTACGCTGCACAGAAAATTATATTTGTGTTTTTATTGATTCATATATTCTTTTATTTATATATTCAGCCCTCGCCTTATCTACGGCTGAAATTATTAAACAACATTCAATAAACATCCTTTAACATAGTACTATTCACCAACAAAATTTCTCCGATCGAAGTATTGGGAACAAAGTATTTTCCAAAGTCGCAATCAAAAACACACCGGCTGACCAAACCGTCGTCCCTTGATCTTTAAAATCGCTTGCAACAGATCTTCACGGCAGTGCTAAGGGTACTTTTTATGGTTACTCGAATAAAATTAAAATTTGTCGCTCCAGCAGTTTGTGACAAATACATTTTGGGAATGGGAATGTAGGGCGGAAGTAAACGAATTGATTTTATCGAATTTTTGCTTGATCGAACGCACTTCCATGCTCACTGTCCGCCATGGATGGAAATTTTGGTTTTGTCAAAGGTTTTGATTGCCCAAAAGAGACAATAAAAGATAGAATAAACTGATTAAATTTAATATAAGGGAGTAAAGCAAATAATTAATTTCATTCTGGATTTCGTGGTAATTGCATTTTCTCATAATAATCAGTTAACCTACACTAATATTTTGACTAGTAAAAACAACGTTTGTTAGTTGTGAAAAATATCTCAAATAAATTAAATATTAATTGAAGCTGTAATGTAAAAATGTATTCATAAATTAATGTCTATTTGGAGCAAATCAAAGTATATTGTATCTATGTAGTAATATTTATGTATGTAGTTTAAAAACTAATACCTGATAATGAAGTCAAATTGTATGTGCTCTCTACCTTAGCCGTAAGGAACTTGACGTGAAGATATGTGAAGATATGTATATGTAAAAGTTAATTATTTAAGTTGTCAGTTCCTTTTTACAATATTTTAAGAAATTATATATGCTATCTATTTGCTGAATGACTTTACGTTAAATGTTAACTAATTTAAAATCTCAAAGGATTTACATAAAAGAGAAAGTACGTCCTTTCCATTTTGCTAGCAATAATTAAATAAATATTTTGGAATAACTGCATCCACAGCCAAGTGATTAAATAGTAGATCTGTTGAGAGCCTGTCTATGGTAAGCTAAAAGCTGACAAACTAGTTATTATACATATAAAAACTTATATGATTACTGTATGTTACTAGCAGTGAGGTAAGTTCGCGCTAGTTTTAATGAACGCGGAACAAAATGGCCGCGTTGCGGTTATTCCCCTTTTTCAAACGTAACGTCATCATTAGCGAACTTTATCGTCACGGAGATGCTTTAAGATTTTTTGGTTTTCACCTTCGCCGAACTCTGAGCTAATTTTTGATGTTACGAGAACGAAAATATTATGAACGAGTAATACTGTTGTCATCACAGTCATCGTTATTGATTATTGATTTTTACTTTACATTTTTGTGATAAGTATTATGTCATCATCATCATCATCATAATCAGCCTATCTCAGTCGCTGGACATAGGCCTCCCCCAATGAGCGCCATCGCGCCCTATCCTCGGCTTGTCAAGTATTATATGCTCAATATTAATGATAGATGTACAAGTGTTTCTATAATAATTATACGTCATTAAATTGCTGACTATTTTTATAATTAGAGCTGCGAAATGTTAATGTTGCATATCTAGCTAGCATTGCTATTTTAAAAATCATTTCAATTGAAGTTTCAATTAGACAAATTCTTTCCGAATTCAGCTCAAAATCTAAGTAGTACATAGATCCGGCCAACAAAAATCACTTTTATACACGAAAACAACCGACATCGCAATCAAAGAAAGTTTTGAAAAAAACATCAGACATTCTGATTGTATTTGCAATTCGAATTTGGAACAGACCTCATCACGACTACAATTAGTCTCTTAATCCCAACAAAAAGCGAAGTCATCGCTAACAACGCGCCTCGAGCCTCGGGACCCTCCACAACAGATTTTGTTTGTCGAGTCAAGAATTTGTATTTGGAATCATGTTGGCCACAAAAAATATACTACTGCTTATGAATAAAAGTGTCGTATGAATTTGTGACGAAAATGCTTTGTTTAATATGACTATAATTTATCAGAAGCCGTCCACATTTAGTATTGAATAATCTAAATATATCATCATTATCATCATCATCAGCCTATTTTAGTCCCCTGCTCGACGTCGATGTCCCCGAAAAGGGGATTTATGCCCGTAATCCCCACGCTGGGCATGCTGGTTGGAGATCGCAGGGCACAGCTTTTCGCACCGCCGACGCTACTGCTCGTTGGCGGCCAGGGCATTTAGCCGTGCCTATTTAGGCTGCACTATATCGCAATCTCTTCGCATCCAACCACTGCCAGCCACAAGAGCTGAAGATCGAGCTCAGTGGCGTGCTATTGGAAAGGCCTATGTCCAGCAG
>DWEC01003965.1:0-10178 GCA_018245735.1 Microceris miodesmiata | reverse complement strand
TAACACTGCAATAAGGTAAGTGAAAATACTTGAAAATGAATGTTCTGTTTGTAGTAAGTACCTAACAAATTAATGTATTTATTTATACGATAATTAAAATTTAAAGTCCAACCATTGTAACTTTTACTGTATGTATTTGGAACATATTACCGTATATTTTTTACTTCTATTGCTATGAGTATCTATTCGTTTACACATTTTTTTTATTTCTTTTGTTCAGGAATTCTTTTATTATTATGACCACCGCACCTGTGTCTTATGCTAAGCAGAAATCCTTATATTTTAAACGTAGGACTACACAGTACTTTTTACTTCATTACCACTAGTCTCGCAATGTTGAAATTACCCAATTATTAGTTGCTCGGTGATCTTTGACTACAAAGGCAATGAAGGAAAGTGACGAAACATATTATTAGTTTTATATCTTCATGCCCGATTCCTCACGGGCTAGACAGAGTGCCAAGCGCCAAATATCGTTATAACTCTCCGGCTCGTAGAGTGAAGATAAACGAAAAGTGGCTGGCAGAGTTTAGATGCGAAGACCTGCAAATTATGGTCAATAGCTTGCTACTGCAGAGGCCTATGTCCAGCAGTGAATAGAAACAAGCTGATGGTGACGGTGATAATGTAATATTCCCGAACACTCACTTAACGATCCCAGCAGGCGTGACATTGAAGGCGACTTCGGACTTGCCCGGATTTCTGCCGTACGCGCGTATGTCGTGCGTCAGCTCGGCGGTCGCGTTGGGCGATTCTGCGCCCGGTATTATCAACGGTTGGGGCATAAACTGCACTATATCCGGATGTTCGACCTGGGCCGTCACCGCCAGGGTCGTGTTGTATTCACCGCTGAAAATATAATAGAAGATATATATAACATTAATTAACATGGAAAGCATGAGCGGTGCGAAAAACTGATTTCCCCAACCCTCATGTCCAATATGGGAATTATGGGCAAATAGCCTTAACGCGAAAGCCTATGTCTTGATGATGACGCATGGAAACAGAACGGAAATCTAATCAAATTACTCAACAATTTCCACGCTGTTGGTTTGATCCAGTACTGCAGATAACATCAAATATAATCCCGGATTAATTGACGTAAGCTTTTATCGGCTTCAAATTAATTATGAAGTCGAAACTCGATTATTTGTATTTCTTTTTATACATCACTAATCAATTATATATTAATAATGTTTCTTCCCCAAATGAAAATACTTCAAAATTATATAATAATAAATGTCTTAAATTATTGCAACAATTATTAAAGTGGTGGATTGAAGAACTTTAGTAACAAATCTAAGATTTAAATTATGTTATAGACTTTGATGCAATCAATCGTCACAGAATAAAATAATATAAATAATTAATGGGCAATGAAAGAAAAGTCTGATTTGAAAATCATTGCAATGCAAATTAACGCCTTCTTTTGTATGACTGCGACAGCACTGGCAGCCTACTTTATGATCCACAATTATTGCTAGTGTGAAAAATATGGTGTTGTATTGGTAGTCGAAGAAAGGGCGTGATGACGATCAATAGAGAAAGCTTAGGTACGTCCAGCAGCGACCTGTAATAAGCTGGTGATGATGGTGAAATTTATGATCAATCGTAAATACACGGTAATAAATGTTACTTACATTTGAATTAATTTAAGGAGGCGGGTGTCGTCAACTAGAATGTTGATACTCTGCACATCGAGATGCATTTTTTCTATCTGGCATAGGGCATTTGGTAAAACTGAAAATAAAATTACACAAATTATTAGAGTGTTATTATTTTACGTTACATTATTGTTATATATCATCAAGGCAGTTCCCTTAAGGGGTAGGCAAGAAAAGTGCGAAAGTGCCAAATACCTTCATCGTTACGGAATTAATGTGTCAAACTTTTACATTGCAGTAGAGAAGAAAGAGAAAAACACTCACCTAAGAGAATCATGGCAAGAATGGAACAATATCTTAAATAATGACTAGAGGAGGATCCCGCGACCTTGCCCGGGAGGAATACTGCAGGGAAGCACGCCATTTTTGAGGATTTATCTGTGAACAAAATAAACAAAATTATATCATCGCTACATAATAATAATATATTCCAGCTAGGTGGAGTGACGATATACGCAAAGTGGCTGGCAGTGGTTGGATGCGAAGAGCTGAAGATCGAGCTCAATGGTGTGCTATTGGAGAGGCCTATGTCCAGCAGTGGACGAGAGTAGGCTGATGATGATGATGATGATAAAAAGAACGTAACTGATGAAAAATGGGAGCACTACACTCCTCTGTCTACCCCTTCTCTGAAATACAGACGTGACATTTACGTCATGCTTGTTTAAATCTCAAATCGCTATCGGAATTCTACATACAAATCGTACTTATCAAGTGTTTTCTGATCGAATCGATTTCATTAATTATTATGGTCGCAAGGTCGGGTGGAATTATTACGTAGAAATGTCATGTTCACATTTTATGATTACTTCGTACAGGATGTTTAACACTATAATTTATGGTACAAATAGGTAGACTGCGCAGATATTCCACCAGCAGGCATAATTGTATTGTAAAAGTAATTATTAAATTCATTATAAGGCACGCTGCATTATTCGAGGCAGGGAAATATTATATTGGCAATTATATGTTATTTAGTATATATAGTTTATGGGTACCTCAATCGATTACATAGAACTATTTGTCTCACAACAAACCTAGTCAGGAACATACTATTTTTAATTGTTTAGAAATGATTATATGTAAGTATTGAACATGCGGCGATAATAGACGATACGGGAAGCCGTGTTTTATTAGAATTATTGGCAAAATTCCCTCATGGAAGGTCTGATGATATATGATGATGATGATGATGATGAGGACGATTTGTACATACATTGTGCAGTGATTAACCTGAAGTTAGATTAACGTTACAGCAATACATTATGTACACATACCAACCACATATGTATGTAATATATAATGTTTACACAGTATTGAGTCACAGTTACATTGCTCCCTACAACTACGAACTATGTTAGAATGTTCATGTCTCACTGTGGCAACAGTAATATTCCAGATGCTTAGGTTTTAGGTTCGAATCTTGGATAACGCAATGGTGTGTGCTTTTAAAATTAATATCTAGCAGCATAGGAGGGAAGGAAAACGTTGGGAGGAAACCGTCACGTCTTAAGTTTTCCTCAATGTTCTTTAAAACGTGCCAAGTCTGCCAATCCGAACTTGGCCCATGTATTATACTACAGCCATATATAATCCTTTTCATTTTCAGGGGAGACCGGTGTCCATCAATGCGGTAACAGGGTTGATGGGGATGCTTAATGTAGGTACATGTAATCTACGAGTACAATCTTCAAACCCAATCAATATGAATTAAGTACTGCTTCTTAGCAGAAAGAACACTGTAAGGATCTTTCCATACTAAACTGAAGGCAGCGGCATCTATAAACTCCTTTAAAAAAAGGGCACTTTTCTATCTGATTTTATTTCTTAACGAATAACCTTTATTGTGGCCTTTACTTTACATTATACATAATAAAGATGTATTAAAGGACGAACTCAGTGCCCAATGGCATGTTACATTTTCTTTTTCCATGACTTTTAACTATAAGTATCCAAATACTCACAAAACACATACGATTAGTAATATATTTATTACTACATATATGTATGGAAATGTATACATTTATCGTGTTGTAGAATGGATATTACACGCACGCAACGCGAAACGAACAGCGTGTAAAGGGATGTAATAAAATTTCAATACACACGCAATTTCGCAACCAATTTTCCGCCATATCACAGAGCGAGTTATAAAAGTAACGAGCAATATTTATTGCCATGTGTGCCTTATACAATACTTGTATTTACATAAGAGATTTGTCGTTACAAGTGTTGGTACACGCGTTTCCTTCTTCATTTATGTATTCATCGTTTTTATTTATTCATATTTTGACCATTTATTTTGCACACTATGGCCAATTCATAGCAATGTTTGATATGAAATGAATTTGATATTAATTTAATAACGCAGTATATAAACTATGGAGGCTACAAATCAATTATAAAACGTCTGTTTGTCAGGCATTAGGTAGGTTTTTATGCTCCTCACTGAAACTCCCTATATCTTGAATCTTTTGATTACTGTTCATTATATTAGGAATATAATTAAATGTACCCAAAAATTGAGTAGAATGTAGTATGTTCATTGTAGAATGTTCGTTAAATCTATTTAATTACCCCAAAGCCTTCCACCCACCTCTATTCTACATAATTATGTTCTATTCCTAAGGGCTTTAAGAGGATTGCGATCGAACTGTCTCATTTCTGACTAGATACACACACTATAGTACACACATTATAGTACCTCATACAATAGTACTTAAACCTTGCATTAAAAGTCGACTTTCCGAAAAACCAGCTGGAAACGAAAATTTTAAAAATTAGGTTTGATACGCACCAACCTTACTGAACTTACAACAAAACAATTCAAAACCGGAAAGTAAGACGTTATCAAAATTTTGCAGCCTATTTTATGAGCTTATTCTTGTTGAAGGGAAAACCCCAAAGGGGTTAAGAAACTCGAATGACCACAGTACAATCTTAATATCCATTCATTCAAATAACATGTTGATAATAAATGATAACAAACAAGTTTAAACTATATTGCAACAATAACAAAAACGTAACTTCAAAAAAATAGCATCGCACTTGTTATATACGAAGGGGTAGACAGAAGAGTGTAATACACACCCATGTTTCACTAATTACATAATAACAAGAAAACTGTATCATTAATTACTAACAAATATCCTCCAAGTGTTAACTGGTAGAGAATGGATCTAGGGCATTCGCCTTGTCCTCGCCCATCGCTAAGTATATTATATTGTACAATGAAGATTAAATAACATAGCATAACATCTCACCCGTATTTCTACACAGGAGTAGACAGAGGCGTGTTGTATACCCACTTGTCATCAGTTACATTATACCCTATGGAATAGCGGGTGAGCCCAGTGCCATACACCGGGGACCAAATAATGCACAATAACAACAAAACTATAACAGTTAGTATCAACATAACTCTGGCTTAAAACATGTGCGTAAAGGAAAAAAAAGGTCAATACATTACATTGAAAATCAACACACGTTTACGCTCCACAGACACAAAGTTAACGTACACTTTACACCACAAAGCACAAGCCGAGACACAGGCGCGACCACCGACCGCTGGTAACACACTGCTGTGTCCAAGGTGAATTGGTTGTAAGTAATTAAACACATCTAATTCATTCATCTTTATGTTCGTTCATCGTTTTGGCTATTTCTTTAACGATACTTACCGTTAATAGTAATTTTCAATTCAATTAAATTGATATGTTAAGCTATTACAAACTTTAAAAAATAGTAGCTATTTAGTATCGAAATTACATCGAGATAGAGAGAGAAAGTACAATTTGACATATCACTTCCAGTACATAAACTTCGTTATTTACTTTTAATGTTTATGTTGACAGGACGAGAGTCTGTACACAAAGTTCAAACTGTACCAAGAGAATGACGAATATAGAAGAAGCAAGTCACGTCTCTAAATATTGAGATATGTAACACTCAATGCTCTCTACCTACCCCATAAAACAACTGACGTGGCAGTGTAATACCAATTAAGGCAATATTCAGTGAATACCTCAAATGTCATAACGGTATAGAAATATTCACAGTGAGTGATAATTTGCATTGATCGTGACGGGCATTATGAACATGATCGGCAATGAACAAACACAGGTAAGATCGCGGTCAAACGCTTCTAAAGAGTTAACGACACAGTCGGAGCTAGAACATAAATATATTATTGCATGGCATATGATGACATATTACAACATATTTAGCATCGTAACATTCCAGTGCCCACATAAGATAATATAATCCATTTCTTGTGCGGTCCAAATATGTGAAAAGATATAAGCAAAAGACATAGCTCGATATAGCGAGACATATTGTTGCACAGATAATGACCGCAAAGGCACAATATATTATAGTATAGCTACCGTCTGTAGTAGTATGCTATAATATAACATTATAGCTATTTATTAATTATATACGTATAGTGTGAGAAACGTTATCTAGTTTATAAAAAAAATATGTTCGATATAAAAGTGCCTGTAATCGATGACTTGCTAATAATAACTATAAAAATGCCTTCATGAATTACAAATGGATGGAATTTCTATTCAATTTCGTAACATATACTTTTCATTGGCTGTGTTGAAGGTCACATAAATTAATGAGCGAATAATAAGCACTGAACCGATACAGTTAATAATAACTAATATCTTAAGATATCTGCGCACACCATGTGTAGTCGCAAAGTGGATAGAGCCTGTAGAAAGTTATCGTAATCAGATGGCTGAAAAAATAATATACACAGAAATATACTAGTATAAATACATGCAAATACTTTTCTACACTCACAAAACATAGGTATTTCTCCGATCGGAATTCAACCGAGGACCCTGGCGAAGCTAATTTGTTCACGAAAGATTTTATATACCACTCATTTGCGACTAGAGCAGTGATTCCCAAAGTGGTCTATATCGACCCATCGACCCCTAGGGGTCTATGACAACCTGCAAGGGGTCTACGTCAGCGAAACAAAATTTGGCGGTCCATGAAATGAAAATGGGGGTCCACGATAGTGATCTCAACGAGGAAATTTTTAATTTCCTTTCCATCGTCATACCTAGTGGAAAGGGGGTTCAGCGCTGTTACCAATCTCCTAAGGAAAAAAAGACACAGACTGGACATCATTAGCCGAGGAGATTTAAGATTAACCCTTACAAAATTGACGCCAAATGTTGATAATTTATTGTTAAAGCATTAGTTTCATCCTTCTCACTAAAAATAATGACTTATTGCTTATGTTATTTTATTTATAGTTTATTTTATGGTTTATTTAATGTTACGTATATTTTACATAAGATACAAAATTTTATTTTGAGTCGTTTTAATTTAAATTCAATTAATAAATGTATAAAATGTCATTTTACTTTAAGTTTTTAACACTAAACTTCACTACAGTTAGAAATTTACAGGAAATCAATATCAGGTAAGTAGGGGGTCTACCCAACACGGAAAAACATGGCAAGGGGTCTACGACACAAAAAAGTTTGGGGAACTCTGATCTATACGATTTATATTCACGAGTGGCCTAATAGCGATCGAATTTCGATCGTAAATCATAAAAAATCATTTTGAGCGTTGTCTAGGTTCTAACGTCATAATGTCAAAGACGACGCATAAATAAATCTTTCGTCTGTGCTACTTATTGACAACGATCCATCTCATGTCTGACATTGACAATGGAGTGTAAATAATAAATGGTTTAATAATTTATATATCTAAATTTTAATAACTTTCCATCCTTAGTTTGCCATTTTGTGAGACTTCAGACAAATAATATTAACCACATACATGAGAGTAGGTAATGGCCAAAAATTTAAATCTATATATAATTTTAAGTTGGAAAAATCAAAATTTATGAAACTTTGCATGTTTAATAAGATAACCATCCCCCTTATTCATACTGTAGTGTTTTATTTGTATATATTAAAGTTTCTTTGATGCACAATAAAATAATCATACAATTTTTGGTATACTTATTCTTTCCCGAAAATACTGTAATAAAAACAATGTTCCAACGCAAAGGTTACTTTACATAGTTCACGTAATTAATTTGATCGATAATGCCTAAAATGACAAGTTGTCCGTACAGTGGGTATCTATGTGTGGGTGCAGTAGTATGTGCAGCGTTTTTGTGGTTAATTTAATGTACTTTTTATGCATTATTTTAAAAAAATATTAGCATTCTGCACTCTTACTCTATATAAACAATAAGTGTGCCAAATCTCATATTCGTCCGTCCGCAATTTTCGGAAAAAGCGGTACAAACTTTTTGCTTCACGTATTAATATATAATATATATTATGTAATATAAAGGTGTAATGGGTACGGTTCCTATTTATTAATATATATTATGTAATATAAAGGTGTAATGGATACGGTTCCCTACTGTAGGTACAGCTGCGGGTAAACTTTTAATTTCGCTGCCTAACACTGCGGTGTCGCAGTTAGATATGGCCGACGAATTTCCCTGGACGCCAGTAAAATTAGACTAAAGTCTTGCACACATAAGGCCACGTCACACTCACACAGCTGCTCATGTGCCTAACAAATAGTACAAATTTATGATTCGCAAAACTGAATAATATTTCGTTATCTCTTTTGCATAAAATACGAATATAAAAGTTCTCAAGATTCGGCGGAATTAAATCGTCGAGTTTCTGTGAACGCGCGGGTAACACTTGTTTGGAACATTTCAAATCAACTTCCGTCCTGACACGGTGATGTTGTTAAACGTTATTTTACGATGCGCTAAATGAAAACTGACTTAGAAGTAGCTGACATAAAATCAAAGTCTTTGCCTTTATATCCGTACTATGTAATTTGCTGGACATACTTCGACTGAAATGAATATGTGGCAAGAAAATAAACAGAAAACGTTCGATTCAGTTTTAAACACCACTGCGATAACCTGGAACTGCAATTTGCACATGATGTTTAAGAAAGAACAGACTGACTGAGCAAAGCAGAGAGATACTCTATACAAAGTTCTTAACGTGATGAAACCGAATACTGAGATGTGTAAAACAAAACATATAGGTAAGGTTTTCCGTGAATTCAAAATTTTTTGAAGTTCATCATAAACAATATAAAGTTTATGTTAATGTTATGTTAATGAATTAAAAAGCCTCATGTAAGATGTAATGTTATTCAATTATGTTATATATATAATACAAAAGCATCAGACAAAGGCTCCATTCTCTAAAGTCTAAGTAGTGTAAAATATTGGGACACGTTGCAATGGCCTATTGTGTGGTTTACTTCTCGGAAGGGGCCGAGCGACTGTAGCAGAGTGCAGCAGTAGACACGAACGTGTACACTCCTCCTCGATTTATACATCTGGACAATTATACATAGCAAACCAAAGTACAATTATGCAAGAGAATTTGTTTATGAATAGAATTTCAGGAAAAGCTTGTTTGAGATTGACTGTGATATAGCTTCAATCAGACCAGAACAAAATGTATAAATCAATGTAGAAGCTGGAACGGTTGCAATAAAACCCAGTGCGAAAAGTAAAAAGTGTGCTTAGAACAGTTTCTTAGTACTTAGTTTATCAGCCTCCTAGAGAGCGCATGAGTATCAATACTGATTTAGGTTCAACGGTCTGTTTCAGGTCTAGAAGCTACACAAAGGCGCTACGGATAAGGTTTAATTATTTTTTTGTTCGACAGATTTTACTGAGATTCCGTAACTATGAATAGGAACGACTCGTGAAAATTTGCCACAAGTGGATCCCACCTAAAAACTGCAACAAGATATAAGGTCGTCATCAGGAAGAAAGCTGAGCGCGTGGTGAGATCAAACCGCCGGCCACGTACCATTCGGAGGCAGCAAGTGGTTGCTCCGCTTGCGCGAGGGTCAGGCGCGGCTGAACGACGACGCGTCATGCCTGTGGCTGGCTGTAACAGAACTGTACATTAGGGGGATGCAGCTATCGGCGCACCATGCCTGTTTTGTATTAATATTTGTAAAAGTTAAAATTGTACCTTTATAATAAAAGTGAAATCTCTAAGGATTTGCTTATTTTACCCTGAAAACAATGAAGGAGGGAAAGCAAAATTTAGATTCTTTATTTATTTTTATTCATCGTATCTAGAATAGCTTTCGTAGTAAGATCTAATGAAAATATTATTACTTTAAGTACTAGTGTATAGCGCTGTAAAATGTGCTAAAATTTCCAGATTTTCAGACGTCAGCTATTCAACGACACAGTAAATTAAATTCCGAAAATGCTTAAACTGTTGTTTACGTCTTTGTTCCGTAATAGCTGGAAAATATACGAGTGGTTCACGTATTTGTAGCCTATTTTTAAAAGTCTCACAAATGGAAATAGCACTTAGTACGTGCCGTTAGGACGGTGCCGTTGCCGCACACGTGCCACGTAAACACCGAGCATAGCCCTTTCCAGAGCTCGCTGAGCGACCTTAAATTGGTGGCCCAGTCACACCGTGAGTGTCCGTCCACGTCTCGGCTCCGTATGTCATAATAGGTAGT
>DWEC01003964.1:0-10179 GCA_018245735.1 Microceris miodesmiata | reverse complement strand
GGTTAGGTTAGGTTAGGTTAGGTTAGGTTAGGTTAGGTTAGGTTAGGTTAGGTTTTGATCTACGTCAACTGTTATACAGTTGGGGACAGAATGGTTTGTATGTGAAAAGAAAATTGTTGTTTTTACTATTTTCCTCGTATTTTTTACGTTTTTTCTCTCCATGAGCACGTTCCTTAGAGTTTGTGAAATACAACAAAAAATAAATCAGCCAAATCGATTCAGCCGTTCTCGAGTTTTCCGCTTATTAATTGTTTTATGTAGGTATATGAGATATTATCAAACGATAATACCGTTATAGTTTTATTCATTACATATGTACAACATTTGGACCAATATGGCTGATCAAAGATGAATAGAATAAGTAACGTATACCGAACGTACATCCAAATTGATGGTGTAAACAAATTTGCTTAGATATCGATAACCCCTGAGGTCACTTGTCAACATAATTAGCTTGTAGTGGTCGCCCGACTCTATTAAAATGAAGTGTTTCTTGCTTTATGATGTCATACACAGATTATAATTATATATTAGCTAAATTTAAGAGATAAGGATTGGGAGACAGATTTCGCTCGTTCGGTGTTCTCTACCTACTCCCTAAGGGACTTGGGGTGATTTGACAACCAAACAAAAGATAAGCGATGAAAAATATATATTTTGATCACAATCCCACACCACTAAGAATAATAAATAAATTATACATTGATTATGAAAAACAAAGTGTCTTTGGTTTTGAAAAAAAGAATTCTTAAGGTTATTCGATTGTCTAAAAGTATTATTTGTTGTAGTTTTGAAAATCATAAAAATAATTTAATTAAAAGTGTTATGCTTCAGTATCATGGAGAGGCAATTTATCATTTATGTTAGCAAAATATACACCTAGTATTACAAGGAGGTATTATTAGGTTCATTCAATATCACATAATGTGTTTTAAAACGAACGAACAGATCATTCGAATAATAAATAATTTCTGTATTAATTATTATAGCTCTTGAACCGATCATTTCATTCATTCACAGTTAGCTTGACTTTTAAAACACTGATCTTTAAACAAATTAATCTAACATCTATCGTATCTTAAATTTAAATGTTATATTAATCGAAAATAGTGATGATGATGACTTTGTTTAGGTAATTTTATTTTACTTTTAATGAAAAAGTGTAACAGTTTGTTTGCAACTAATTATATAAATAAGATCGATAAATGAGTTTACGTTTCGCTCGGGGCAGTGTCCCCGGTATAGCGGTACAGTTATTTGCTGTTCCGCGGTCTCACACCGTCTAGACTTAGATCTGAGTTGTCTTAAACTAGATCCGGGCTGTCTAGATCTCCTGTACCTCGAACTTTCGCTGCACACAGTGCTCTCCTGGACGCGTCGCTATCGTAATCCATTTGCGCAGTGAAAGGAGATTTTATCTGTATGTTTGGATGATTGCGGGAAAAATCTCTGACGTATGCTTTGATTTTAATGTCTTTATGTTTTCATGATATTTTTAACGTTATTTCGATGTCGCTTTATTAATTAAAAACCGCTTGTGTTAGACTTATAATTATTATATAAATACATAAATAAACCTGTGTGTAGCGTGAATTAGTTGTTGGTGGAACATTTAGTGTTTCTATCTGAGGACATCCTCGGAGGTTACACGGTTATGTTCACCATATGACCACATGGACCATATGTCCACGTGTGCAGAAGCGACCAGTTCAGTCCTCAGCAGTAGCTATACAGCAAGTAGCAACACAGATAATGCTAGTCCATCAGCATTCAAACAAATGTACCGTCACCGATCTAATGTAATGAATCATTCCTGCATTTCTTCCATTTGATACCAACTAAAAGTTCAATTAACTAATGCTAACTGAAGTAATTAAATCTACATTCTGTTCAAGGTGAGTTGCAGATTTGTACAAGAGATAGAGAGTATTATTTTGTAGGTTTTGTCTGCGCCTCTCTTACTCGTCTCACATGTAACATTTTTATATAAAAACTTAATTTTTCGAAGGAATGCGCTCATTATCAGGCTTTTACTAACTTCGCCTTTATTTACCGTATGTACGTAACAATTAACGAACTCTTTCAACGTCATTTTCACTGATCAAAACATGTCTGATTGATTTGAAAACTGGTAAGCGTAGAAAGCACCGGTGGCTATGTAATAATAATTTATTTATTTATCCTGGTTTTCTGCTCAATATACATATTACTTTCATTATTTACTTAAGATTTAGTGGTTGCTTTAATTTATTTGCGTTTTTCTTTAATTATAACATAATATGACATCATGTCTGTATTTCCACCAAGGAGTGGCAGAGGAGTGGAATACACTCCGATTTATTTAGAATAATTTGTTTCTTAGTATGTATTTAGTTTAGTTTGGTATTATAGTGTGATTTTTCAATTATTATACTGTAATGTATTTATAAAAAAACAAAAAAATAGCGTAACTGTCATGGTAACACAGGCTAACTGACATAACCATAGACAATTCCCGCAAAAAAGCCAGTTCAAACATGGAACCCTATATACAATTTGCGATCGCGGAAGTTATGATATTTCCGCTGTACCTATTTCAGTCGCTAATCAGCGAACAGAGCTGCTATTGGTTTGTTCCGGTATGAATCCAGGTAACGCAAGGGACACCTTTTTATTGGTCTGGTAAAATGAAATTTTAGAATGTATTAAATATTGCATGCTGATTGTAGCCGAATATAATGGGTCCATTTCAATTGTAAAACCTCTATATACACATTTTTTGTAATAAAGTATTTGTATGCTATGAGCTCTTTCGAAATATTGCCTAGCGTCAGTTGGCCTTCAATGTCCATTCTATGTATAGACCATAAATAAAAGGACTATGTACATAATAACTCACTGGTTAAGTCTTCAGATTGCTGTCCCGGTTGTCTGGGATGCAAGAAATATTGTGAACAAATCTAGCCGCTAATTGCTGGTTTAAAATAGTTTCTAAACCGTTTTAGGCTTTAAAATAGACCCGCTCGGAGAGCATAGCAGACTTTGATCGTACTTGAATATAACTGATGCATGTTTCAATAACATCTACAGTAGTTTATTATTAAGGTAATACACTCCTCTACGTAGGTATTCCTTAATGTGGATATCCCCAACCACGCGTGACATTATGCTAACGTAAACGATAAATAATTAGTTTAATGAAATGTAAATCCAAATATTAAAAACCGCGTTCTCCAATTTTCTTTTGGCAAATACATTTGATGATGTTTCCTTTGTCAATGGAATAATGCTGTTTAATGATCGTCACAGACGGAGCTACTGTATACAGCACGACATTTTATTATATTGATTGTGACAGCAAACATATATATAACATATAACACAGCTACCGTCTGTCATTTGGTGCAATATAAACAAATATTCTAGCTCCGTCCGTGACGACTTTAACGCTGACAAAGAACTAATAGGAAGTCTATTACAGATAATTTGAATGACTAATAAAACCACAGACAAACAATACGAATAATGAATGAATCAGTTGTTTGTTTGAATTATTTTTTTAATTAAACACTAATGACTCAGCCACGACACAGTCTGCCATTGAAATATATTTTTAAAAGATATATTAATGATAAATAATTAAAATAAAAGGTGCAGGAAAATATCTTCTCATTCTGCGAAGGAATGATGAAAGGTTTGATAGTGATTATACATTTAACATCCACAAAAGTATTTTATAATTTTTGATTGTACAGAATGTTGATTGTGCTTGCATATGAAAGAAAGATAGAGCTATTCGCAGTTTTATTTCGCATATGGAAGACTTATTTTTTTTCCATCATGATAATTGTTCTCAGTGCATACTGAACAAACTAGTTAGATGTTCCAAGTTCCTTAGACATTCCATGTTAATGATGAAGCATTTAGCTGAGCACGTGCCTCTGCTACAATCAGCCTTCAAACCAGAAATAAGCACAAGTTTCCTTAACGGCAGTAATAATCAGCCGTGAGTTGTACAGACATAAACACATAGACAGCCAGTGACAGATGATAAACTACATGTATTTAACCATATGTGTAAATAAAATTGAAGCGTCTTTGGAGGGTGCCCTTTTCGGGTAATCTCCGAAACGACTAAACCGCCTTCGACGGTTCTTTCACTTGCTTTGGTAATAGATAATAGATAGCTTTGGTAATCAGGAATAACTTAGACTACTATTATTTTGGGAACAGTTTTAAAGTTACGCGCAAAAAATTTAAAACCCATAAAATGTAATAGAACCACGCGGACGAAGTTGCGGGCTCAGCTAATACATAAAATAAATGTATAAAAGCGGTAAACATGAGGTCGTTACGCTGCATCCGCTGCTGGACACTCGCCGACCGCGTTCGTAATACAGAGGTAAAGAAGATGCTTTGTGTAAAAGAGAGAATAGGTATTTAAAATGAAAAAGCGCATACTCCGGCGCTTCGAATGGTTGATAAAAGAATGACAAACCAGATATACAACGCCAATATCGATGGACGCAAGTGCCGAGGGAGGCCAAAGCTCACCTGTCTTGACCAAACAGGTCAAATTATAATTGATCGAGGAGTTAGAAGTCTCCGAGACAGGCGTGCGTGTATGGGAAAAGAACGGGAGGTCTGTAAGGATAGCGATATTCGGCACTCTATCCTATTTCTACCTACCTCATAGCCGGCCTGGCGTGATGATATAATAATAATAGGATTTTTTTTACCTATATATATTTAGACACCATGTCGACAGCAAGAATTTAAATGTGTACCAGTTTAAACTGGTTTTTTGTTGGCTTACGAAATATGCGTTATGAAATATTTATAAAAAATTGCCGGAAGTCTAATGTCAATGACCTCAATCAAGATTTTGAAAACTGACGCTGTTAAATAATATTATATTGTAATTATCAATTAACTTAAACAGTTTCCCGACTCAACACAAGTAAATAGCCATTTTGTTACCTTTAAATGTGTTTATCAACAACTTACGAAAAATTGTAGTATGATTAGATTATGAACAGTCAATATTTGCAAATAATGATTAAATATGTTTTTAGAAAGTAATTATAAAATATTTAATTAATCATTTGAATTATAATTTTGTGGTGACAATAAGCGTTAGCGTTAATATATAACTATAATAAAAAAATGTAATTTTTTTTTTAAATAAACAAATGGAGACAAACAATTATTAACAGCGAACGATTAAGAACAATTGATGAACAAACGAATTAATAGAAAAAAAAAGTCGAAAATAGAAAAAAAAACAATTTTTGAGGGGCTAACTTCACTGAGCCGACCAAGGTGATGTTATAGGTGACGAAGCGAAAAACAGTCAAAAATTTCAAGACTATAGTATCGCCATCTAGTGTCGAATAGTGACAAATAGCAATAATATTTTTCTTTTCCATAGGATGAAAGTGTTGTACGTATGGGCGGTGGTCGCGCTGGCCGCGTGCGCCTACGCCCGGACCACAGCCAAGCAGCAGCCCATCTCGCCAGTTATAACATCCTTGACTGATAAGGTACATATCTATTATATATCTAGACTGGACAGTTGATTGGCCTGTTAGTAACGTAGTATCTTTTTTATTTTACGCCTAGAAAGTTGTAACCGTTGCCTATGGAAATGTGTGACACCCGAGGAGTGGCCAAAGCCTTTCCGGCTTTGAAGAAGAGCTAGTGAATTTGACTGCTGGAACGGGTCCGTGATTTCAAATCGCAGCAAAAACAAATATTTCTGTGACGACCACGAGTATTTGTTGTCTAGTTGTAAAATAAATCACGAATGTGACTTGGGAGCAGATGACCCTGTACCTACATCCCATTATATTAATATTGTAAAGTTGTAATAATGACACATTATTATTTATTTATTCATTTATTATTACAAATTGGACTATATTTATCATAACAGATGGCCCAGGTGGATAGCATAGTCAATGTCAATGTTACATATGTCAATTTAGCAACGTTAGCAAATTAAATACTATCAAATGTTAAAATAATAAAAAGTTAGTTATTGTAGATCTATCTGCCTTAAATACCTCAGTTTTTTGTTGATGAAAATGAATCAGTGGAATCAAAACGCGTATATCTAAGAGGAAAATGTTAAAATGCAACACATGACTATAAACATTATAAGGTCATTCTATTTTATAACATTAAAACGTTCTTAAACACAATGATCTCATTCAAACTCATGGGAACCAAAGACCCAACAGCCATGACTACAATATGACTTCCGTGACCGAATGAGGTTTACAAGGAAACAATGGCTTTGTCTCTGACTAGTTTATAGTTTTATCTGGTCTTGGGTAATAATAATTATAATAATATTCGACCTATTTATCATTCCACTGTTAGAGTATGGGTTCCTCTCGTAATGAGAGGATTAAAACCATTTTCTTGGGTGTAAGTTTTTAATTGTTTTGTCTCGTGTTTAATAAATTTGGCTACTGAATAGCTCACTAGGTTCGATTCCTATCAGGTACTTATTTGATTATGTGTTGAGTGATTATTAGTTTTGGTGATGTGAAAATAATGTATCTATTTAAGTATGTATTTAAAATACATATATAGTTTATCCGCTGCCTGCTAGCCCCTGCTTACGATAGAACGAATAAAGAAAATAAATGTAATAATATTCATCATCATCATCATCATCGTCAACCCGTCACCGTCCAACAGCAGGAGATAGACTTCTCTAAGAGCCCGCCACTGAGCTCGATCTTCAGCTCTCCACATCCAACCGCTGCCAGCCACTTTGCTTATATCGTCACTCCAGCGGCAGGAGGGCGTGCTGCGCTACGTTACGTTGGCAATAATATTACTCATTTATAATATATTTTTTATATTACAGGATGCAAGACTTAAAGCCAAAACGCACACAGCCTTCGCTAACGCCGGAAGCCAAGCTGGAGTTGAGATCTGGAGGATTGAGGTGAGATACTGCACCGTGTTTGCAACGCATTAGAAACGACAGTACTGCCATCTAGGCAACAGTGCTGCCATCTGTTCAATAACAAATGGCCCACTGCCCACAACTTGAACTCAGTCGTTCGATGTTAGTTCCAAGTTTCTCATGATGCAGAGGTTAATGAAGCCTGCATTAACATATAATTAAAAATTGTGTATAAATCAAAGGAAAGAAGAAAACAGGGTTGAGTGTGATTTAAAACAGACGCGTGAAAACAATTTTGTTCAGTAATATGGGATACAAAAAACCATGAATTTAATCAAACGATGTGTGGTTCAACCGTTGGACATATTTCCTTTAAACATCCAAGAGTTAAAGATGAGTCTCATACGTCAAAAAACATCACAGAGTAAACTTAAACTTAGCGTAAAACTTAAACATTCCATCCAATGCTAGTCATGAACCCCTTCAGTAGCACTCCACTCAGCTCGATCTTCAGCTCTCCTTCTCCAGCTGCTTTAGGCCACTGCGTAAATCGTAATTACATGAGCTGAAGGGCATCCTAAGCCACTTTTGCCAACACGTAGTCCTCCAATCTAGACAGGCTTCTTCTTATCGCTCTGTTCTTTTCTAGGGTTAAGACCATAGACTAACGCGCTCGCAAAGAGACACTTTTTCCTTCATTGTAGCCAGGGATGTTTAATATTAAACACGCATATTATTTATTGACTCAGAGATGATATTATCAAAGATTGTTTTGTAATTAAAGGCTATTATCATATCACTAAAATGTCAAGGTTACAATGAAATACTCGATAAAGAACATAAGACATGTAAATATTTTAGTGCTATTTGGGTTATGTGTACTATTAGGAATATTATCGTTGCAATCATCGTCAGCTTCTAAACGTCCACCGCTGGACACAGCCGTCCCCCAATCGGCGTCACTACCTCCGGTCCTGGGGCTTCGGAATCCGAAGCAGCTTCCCGCTGTCCCTTATATTGTTCCAATATTATCTATTATATAATGAGACTAACGGGTTAAGCAGAGAGCACTAGGTGCCAAATATCTGTGTCCTTTCAGAGCGGTACTTCTTCTACATTCATCACTCTTTTCCTACACGATGATTCATTATGAAATTATTAAACATGTGTGCCTAGCAAAATTAATTTATTGTTTCTGGATGCGAACTTTACGCTATGCGATAATAGATGGCGCTGTAACCATCAAGCCTCAATCACGCTGTTGGTGTATTGTAAACATCTTAAATATATTATGGTTCGTTTTAATAATGACATTGTTCCAATCGATCGTAACGTCGTCTTCACATCGTATTGACCTATGTATAACATAATTAATATTAGTAATTATTATTTTCAGAACTTCAACCCGGTCGCCGTACCCGCGAAAGATTTTGGAAAGTTTTACAAGGGCGATTCTTACATTATATTGAAGGTAAGATCACATTTTGGACAAAGTACTACATATACAGATCTCAAGGAATATTATATATATATATATTTATATATATATATATGAAAATCACCATAATTAGTACTCCATTTAGAACCTTTTAATCTATTGCGTTTATAAACGGCCGTTAGTCCAGTGGTGAATGGAGCTGTGTGCTAAGCCGAGGATTGTAAGTTTGATTCCCAGAGACTGTTTATTATACAAATTTATTTAAGGCCATTAACGCATTCGAGACCCACACATAGTATTGTTATATCATCACGCCAGGTCTCTTACAGGGTGGGCAGGGAGCACAGAATGCCAGATATGCCATTTTACAGATCTTACGTACGTCTTCTACATTAATCCTTCTCTTTATATTCGGATGTACTCGGATTTCAAAGGTTTCTGACTCGACGTCGGTCAGTACCTGCCCTATTTGGTCAAAATAAGCGACTCTTGGTTTCTTTGGACAACTGCGTCAACGAGAATTTTCATTGTACATTATACCTTTATATGTTACTCTAAAATAATTTGAGACTAATACTTCTTGGAAAATTAATTCTTCTGCCAGACAACAGCAGACAAACGCAACAACCTGTCCTGGGACATCCACTATTGGATCGGCAGCGAGACCTCCCAGGACGAGGCTGGTGCGGCCGCCATCTTGACCGTGGGGCTGGACGACAAGTTCGATGGGAAGGCGGTGCAGCACAGAGAAACCATGGGTTACGAGAGCTCGCAATTCCAGGGATACTTCCCTAACGGTAAGGGTCATCGCAGCAAGATTTTCAGCAAATATACCCAGGATATAACTAAAAATAGCAAAATGTTAGCCTGGGATGTTCAAATCCTATTAGATAAATTATAATGGTCAGAGGAAATATGATTTTTTTCTTAATTTTTGCCTTACCAAAAGATAGCGATTAAATCTTTTATAGGATTTGTTTCTGAATTATACGATAGATGGCACTTTTACCTATCTGTACATGTGCGATCTGCGGTCCACTGGTGGCACATGTAATTTAGATAAATTTGTGTTCGTAAGTTGAAGTGGTAGTGGGCAGCCCTCAGTCCTCGCGTGGCCGGCAGTCGGTGGGGATGAAAGGACATCGAGTGGCGACCACGGCTTGGTAGAAGGTGCGTAGGTTGCCCTCTTGCCAGATGGTCTAACGACCCGAAGCAGACGGCGGGAAGCTGTTGGATTCGGAAGGCCCTGGACCGGAAGGAGTGGCGCGGATTAGGGGAGGCCTATCTCCAGCAGTGGACATCTAGAGGCTGATGATGCCGATTACGATGATAGCATATCAGGATTTTTGTTTTCTAGTGTTTCATCATGAGTTCTTGTGGTGTGATTCAATGACCAAAGCTGGAAATAGATGTTTTACTGGCATCTGTTCAGCCTAGGTCGACATTAGATGATACGCGGTGGAGCGGTCCCCAGACATGTTTTATATCTTCGTCTATTAATCAGGACTCAGATACGTGGACGGTGGCGTCGCGTCGGGGTTCAACCACGTGACCACCAACGCTGGAGCCGAGAAGCGGCTCTTCCAGATCAAGGGCAAGAGGAACGTGCGCGTTCGTCAGGTTGGTGTTATTTACGTAATCAACACGCCTGTAATCTTCGAAAGGATGGACAGATGGGTGTAGTACACTCTCACGTGTCATCGGTTCGGCAAAGATTCAGATTCTGATCCACTACTAGAAAATAGAGTGTGATCACACTATAGAAAAAGCAGTGATAGCCTAGTGGTTAAGAATTCAGCCTCTCACTCCGGTGGTCTGGGTTCAAATCCATGGCGCGCAC
>DWEC01003963.1:0-10181 GCA_018245735.1 Microceris miodesmiata | reverse complement strand
CTAACCTTTGCAAAAATATATTAAATAGTGACTTTGATTGCGGGGAATTCAAATACCTACATTTAATGAAAAAATTTAACTCTTTGTAACGAACCCTGAATAAAACTGCCTCTCTATTGTCAAAGTACGCTAGCATTACACTACGAAAATTCCTTATTAATAGCCAATACATTTTTTTTATAAAATGCACAAAACCCATATGGTATTTGCTTCATTGACGTACGTTGAATTTCTGTTTAACATTTCAAGGTAATTGCCTACAAAGAAACTTGCAGGAAAACCAGCGGAGGATTGTACATTTACAATATGAACTAAGGCCAATGTTACGACGCATTTATTAATACATGAGTCATATCGTTGAGCTTATCTCGCGGCTGTGCTCAATATCACTGTAAGCGGTTCAATAAAAAACAAACCGGCAGCCATTTGGTTGCTATGTCAGTACTGTTATGGAAAAACATCTGGTACCTAATGCAATTTAAAGGAGGATAAGATCTTTGTTCGAATACTAATTGCAATAATAATAGCAGGTCACTCTTGAGTTCGAACATAATAAAAAATAAATATAAACTTATTATATATAACGTATAAAACATGTCACACAATAAATATGTTTATACATATATTAAAATGTTATTCACCGTACCGTACCATCGCAGACTCCACCGAGTCTAGATGATGTGGTCAACATTTTATTAATTCTATGCCTTATCTAGGTATAAATAATTTATGAATGTTACATTTTATGACTAATATAAATATTCTTTTATCCATAACATAAGCTAAAGAAATTAAGATTACTATAATGTCAGTACTTTTTGATAAAAGAAAGACATTTTGTAAAATTTACGAATCATTGGCATTATTCCTAAAAGCCTTATTTTGGTCTTGTACGATATTATATATCCCTCTCAAAGTCTACACATTTTTTTTTTTATATGTGACTGATGCTAAATTAATTAGTGCAGACGAATTATCCATGTAAAAAATCAGTACAACGTAATTGGCTCCGTCATGCTATGCAGAATTAATTATTTGTAACTTAGCTCAAATGCAGAACCTAGATTGCAAGAGGTTATCATCTGGTTTTTATTTCTACTATGTATATATCAAGGTCTATCTGTGGGAACAGTGCTATACAATAGTTCTAGTATTTAGTGAACAATTAATAATAGAGTACCATTCATGGTACCATAGTCCTTGTAGACCTGCCGTGCTTCTTCCACAAAATTAAACAAAATATATGAATAATATTATTCATAGACAAAGAAAATATTTAAGTAAACATTGAACTCACAATAAATACCTAACATGATTCGTACCTAAGCGCAAGCTAAAAGCCGATTGTTATGACTAATACCTAGCTACCTAGTTATTTAATGTTTATAGAAATAAGTTGAGATTATATATTATTCATAAATACGTTAGAATCAAAAGACAAATTGTTTTTCTTCTGTTCTACTTTGTAAATTTATCCAGGTAATATTCTTTGTTAAATACGTATAAGTTGTTTATAAAGAGCAAAAGGTAGTCACTTATTTTAATTATTTTTATTTTTAATTACAACACTGCAGTTTATCACACCCTCTCTAATTCTCTAGTTTAATAAAAAAAACTCCGGTTCAACGAAAAGTACACTGTCACTGTAAATTAAAAACACAACATTTGTCATACGAAATCTGCAAAATGTTGATAAAATTAATGAAAACTAAGTATATAGAACGTAAACGTTAACCGATAAACAGCTGCAAATTAAAAATCACGCCATCAGTAGAACGCTTAGATGTTCTAATAGTATGATGTTTTAATGACTGGTTAACTCTACGCACTTGGCGGCAAAATATGTAATAACGATCGCATAATTGATACCTACCTGGAACTGCGAGTATTGGCCAGTAAGAATAGCACGTTCTTGAAAAAAAATTGAAATAACTCTTTTTAAAGTCAACCAACATAGTCGAAATTATTTATTATACAGCATATTTTTCCCAATCGCAGTCTTTTCGGAGGGAATTTGATGATTCATTATTATCTATAATAACATGGGACTATTTTGATATATCTATACAATTAATAGTAGCGACGAAACCTTTGCTTTACGCACTAAGTTACACTTTTATAGAAATGATTCAAAAGGTGATATTTTTGTTTGCAACATTTAAACAAGAAGTTTTTAGAATAATGTGCAATTCAATGCTAACTGTATTTATTTTAGGATCAGCGATCAGCAACATCATTCTTTACAGGACATGCGTCATATCTTTAAATTTCTCACATCTGGAATGTAAAGGTTTCCTTTCTCCAATTAAAACGAATGATACACAACTCTTGGAACAGACTGTGCAAAAATATGCCACGGTTGTTTCCACAGTAAAGTTAATTCTCGAATCAGTGGGACCTACTATTATGACACTGTTTCTTGGAGCGTGGTCCAACAGGTATGGAAGGAAGCCACTGATAACTTGGTCACTTCTGGGTAAGAAACAATAACAAAACTATTTTTAAACTTTACTATTAAACAAAAACTAACCCTTTTTTAAACTTTTATCTATTCATGATTATTTCTATGATAATTTGTACTATGCTTAGTTAATTAACATACTAAACGTACTTACAATTTTTACTTATAAATATACCATAATTCAATTGCAAACATCTTTATGATAAATTATATATTATTGCCATCAGTTCTATAGGAACTAATGTGGAACATAACTTTTTCGTTGTATACAGATGAGATGTAATCATTTTAAAACCAGATTTAATTATCCCATTGCTTATTCGATATAATTTTTCTTTTAACGATATTTAATCTCATTTCTACTTGAAATTGCGCAAATCACACCGGCAATGTACATTCGAAAAGGCTAAATGGCGGCATAAAATTATGATACGTCTTAATATGGTATTTTAAATTTAATATATTTCCGTTAACATGGGTAACATTGGCTACAAACATCACGTTTAATTATGTACACATGCGGTTGGTAACACTGGTAAATTCGGTAACACTTGTGCGCGACTGTTACCAAATGTACCCTTTTATGTTTAACCTTTTTCCTTCTTTCAGCGACGTTTACCAAGTACCAGAAATTCTACGCATTATAATCATAGTACATGGTAATCAAATTAAATGTCAAATAAATCATATTTATTCATAGGTATGATCTTTACAACAATGTTAACGGTGGTATACAGTATGATACCTAGTTTGGGACCATATTGGTATATTGTAACAATTTTGCCGATGTCCGTCACTGGAGGATACATGGTGCTATTTACGGGTGCATATAGCTACATAAGTGATGTATCTCCTCCTGAAAAAACGGCGCTTAGGTAATTGTTATTGTAACAAAACAAACAATATATGTAGAAAGTTAGTAATATATATAGAAAAAGCCTGTCAGATGTGTACACTGGGCATTAATATTAATAACTGGGAATTTCAAGTTACCATGTAGTAGCATATAAATTCACATTAAGTAACTTGTGTAAGAGATTAGAATTTACTCTTTACCTATTCCCTAAGGGACCTGGCATGAAGGTATAATAATATCAAAAAAAATGAAAAAGGATTTATTTAGGCCAAAAATAAATAATAGGTACTTGTATGTTTACTTTGTATAACAGAATATGAAAATATCCAATTGTTTGTTTCAGGATGGCTTTGGTAGACGCTACATTATCATTGGGTATTGTAATAGGTTCGACTATAGCAAAGGATTTGATTTTAATGATTGGGAATGTATATTTGATTTTGCTCGGGACGGCGTTGAACGTACTGGCATACGCGTACGCGAATATTTACATACCAGAATCGTTGACGGGAGCTTTAGAGGTATGTACGAGTATATTTGCTTTTTTGACCACAAAATAATAGTCGGAATGGATAGCCCAATCAAGACATAATTTGGAATGTCTTCTATGTTCTTTGTGTCGCATAGTCCTAACAAACAATAAAATAGATGCGTCAGTGTTTACCCTCTACAAAATTGAAAATATCATAGTTTTTTAATATCGTTAGACTAAAACTTGTCATGATAAAATTACCTGTATAATTAGTCAAGGAAATGACAAGTTTAATAAATTATTGTTATGTCGTCAGGCCAGGTCCCTCATGAGGTACGTGAAGAGTATTGGTTGCCAAAAATCTGTATCCTTACAAACTCGATTTCCTCATCTATTAATTAAGATTTTTTAGCTGTTCTCAATGTTTCAGAATAAACTTTTTTAAATAGACTGCGTCGTTGGTCGAGTAGTTGCAAACGCGACTACGGATCGGGAGGTCATGGTTTTCAAATCCCGGGTCGGGTACATTTGGAATTTTCAAATTTAGAACTTCTATGAGTGACTCAGAGTCTCGATCTATACCCGGTGTTTAGCAATAGACTCACCACCTATTTCATGGGACATAAACTTAACTAGTGAAACGTGGGAGTGTACTATACTCCTCTGTCTACCGCTTTGGGGGCTACAGAAGTGATGTTACGTTTTTTGTAACTTTCGAATACACGACGAACGAATTTGTGTCATAATTGGGAGCAATAATTAAAGTATATTTATCTCTCTTATTATCTCTTTGATCATATTTGTTTGCAGGGCGGATTTTCTAAGATCTTGGACCTCGTACTTGTGAAAGAAATGGCCAGTCAATGTCTAAAAAAACGACCGAACAGTGGAAGGGCACAGATATTATTTATCATAGCAGCGAGAATAATATCTGTGTTTACTATGTACGGGACAAGTAGTTTGGAATACATGTTTACGAGAGAAAAATTACATTGGGCAATATCCGACTATAACGTGTTTTCGGCTGTGAGTACGATGCTTGGCTTTACCGCCGGATTCCTTGGTCTGTTTATTGGGCAGAAGATATTGCGTATATGTGAAATTATTTTTACCATTTTCACTGTTATGACAACCTCAGCCGAGTTTTTCATTAAATCGTTTGCGGTAGAATCATGGCAAATGTATTTAGGTAAGTTGTATAGAAGACAATTGCTACTTTATTTTTCTTTTGTTCAATTAAGAAGATTAAACGAATCTCGGTTCATAAAAATTCTTATGATTTTATTTTCTTCATAACTGAGATTCAATATATCTGCACAACTAAATATGCGAGTATAATAAACCTACCTATTTCATTGAAAAAAGTTGTTATTTTAATGTATAATAACATAGTTCATGATCATGATCATCATCATCATCATCAGCCTACTCCCGTCCACTGCTGGACATAGGCCTCACCAAAAGCACGCCACTGAGCTCGAGCTTCAGCTCTTCGCATCCAACCACTGCCAGCCTCTTTGCGTATATCGTCACTCAGGGGGTGCTAATAACATAGTTAAAATTCATAAAAGTAATATTGGTGATTCGTCAAAATCATCATAATTATTATAATCAACATCATCATTATCGACACCATTCGTTATAAAACGAAATAATCAATTTTTTTTCAGGTTCCACGGTATCGATGTTTAAAGGACTGTCTTCACCTCTAATTAGATCGTATTTGTCAAAAATTTTGCCAGGACACGATGTATCAACGGTGTTCGCGATGATGTGCGCGTGCGAAGGCCTAGCGTCTCTGGTCGCTCCTGTAGTGTATACGGCAATCTATACGACAACTATTAGCTCCTTCCCAGGAGCTTTCTTTTTGTTTAGCGCCGTATTGAGTGCTATTTGTGCGATATTATTAGGGTAAATATTTTATGATATATATTCTCAAGTGTTTACTCTACTTTTAAGTAAACAATGTAAAGTTGACAATTCAGATTATCGTAGTAGTCAACCACCATAAGACGGCATCTTAATAATACGAAAAATAATACAGTGGGAAGAAATTATCCAGGAATAAATATAAATGTATGGTTAAGTGATATATTATAAAAATCCTTTTCAGATTTGTCAAATATTACTCGCACGAAAATAACGGGATAAATTATGATCTTCTGACTGAGGGTAAGTTCCAATACAGTAATTATGTCTAGGCTTTGTAATGATTACACTTTTTCCTAAAAATAGCGCCTAGGTACATATCCCTAACCTCCTGTGTCTTTGATTAATTGTTATAGTTAAAATAACCCAGCATTTGATAGTCTTAAATTCAAACTAACAGAAATCCAAGCAACGTTAAACCCAATATTTATTATTTTAATGCTTTTCAGAAAACAGTAGCGAGGAATGAATAAGTTATAACTTCATTACAAATATTACTCTCCATTGACCCTTGGTGTTGTTTAACAGTGGATTACCGGCGGGAAAATTTTGAACGGCAATTAAATTAGATGCAGCGGATCGTAAGTCGCTGGCGTTTTGTAACATCGTGTTATTACGTGTTTAAGGCTATATTTCAAACAATTTAAGAGGATATTTAAATAACCGCTTCATTTAGATATGAAATCATAGTAATAATCAAAACTGAGTATTAATTTGCACTAAAATATAATAAAACTCGTAATGCACTTGTCTCGTATTTTGCGTGCGAGATGAGAAAAAATATAACATGTATGGAGTAGAAGGCAATAATAACATTTAACTCTAACAATAAGTGTTACCTGCAGTAGCAATTAGCGCTAACCAAATACGTACTTTTTTGTTTATTCTATGAAATGTATAGTTTTGCATGTCGCTTGGCCACTATGGGTAAACAATCGATAGTCAAGGTGTATCCAATAGTATCGATAATACTATCGATACCCTGGATAGTTTTTGATGTCAAGTTATGATAGTTTTATAACAGAAATTTAAATTAGTAAGCAACACTTTAAGACGCGAAACGATCCAACGGCATTTACACATCTGGAATTTATCTCAAAAACTGTTACCTATTCGAGATATGATAAGCGTCTTTACGAATTGCGCTGTCTTCTCCAAATGAGGTAGAATTCCGGTGTCGTTTTAGTAGGTACCTCATAAAATAAAACAGTATTTTTTTCAATACTTAATTGTTAATTTGTTTTATACATACAGATTTAGCTAAACTTTTCATCTTTTATAGTTTAATTCAAGTACTTAATAAGTTAAACATACAGATGTGACTGTGATAAATTTATATTGTTAAGCGAACACTAGAAATATGTTTTCTCGTTAACAATTTCTATTAATGTTACCAGTGTGAGAATATACAACATAGCTCCATTTTGTTTTACATAAAGTCGTCTTATGAACAAGTATTAATTAATCATCAATTAATCATATCGACTCGAAGGAATCGCAAGTCGCACTCCAGTTTACAGGTTCCGTTCATTGGAGAATGAGGAATGAAGGCTGTAGAATTCCATTTATTAACATATTTAAAGCTGTAATAATTTGTAAAACTGTTGATATGTATACAAAGATGTAAATATATAGTTTTATTTTTTGTTCGAGCTGTTATCAAATATGAGAAATTATTCAGTGTCAATAAAAAACATCTGCGGAACATATTAATAAAAGTCTTTGTTATTTTCTTCCTTAACTACTAACATCTACAACTATACTACAAAAGAAACAACAATATAAGGGGAAATATCTTATATTTGTAATATGAACTTTTACAGTTGAATACAAGCATGTTGAGTAAAAAAGGTTTACCTTAAAGTCAAAAAATATGTTGGGTGTAGTGAGGTCGGTGGTGATCGCGAATAATATCGTGTCCCCGACGTTAGCGCGCCAGCCAGCGCCTCGCGGCGAGCCAGCCTCTTGCGAACATACCCTCAAGTTTTTTTCTCATAATGAAAACTTACACGTAATATTACGATAAAATATTTCTTGGAAATCTAAACCACGTTACATCTCACTTACATTTCAACGAAACTATGCCAAGCATATTATGGTTTGTTTTTTTAAATACATTTTTAAATGTTGCAATTCGCGTGCGGTTCCCGCATATCAAGTATAATGTGATACCGAAAACGTGTTAACGGAACATTACCGTATCCATGTCGGACATGGCTTTTTCTTTACGCCTATTATTTATATTAACTTAGGAATAAGGTATTAATGTTTTTTTGTTTTATCGCTCGCGGGTACTTAACTCGCCAACGGAAAAATTAAACCCTGCAGTAACTAAAGCTTGTACTTAAGGAAAGTCTGTATTAACCCTATTCTACTTATAATAATCATCACAGGCTATTTCAATATAAAATCTATGTTGTTAGGTTAGTATTATGATTTGTACAGACAATGATAGCCTGCGGTATTATATAGCAGGCACCCCTTAAATTTTAAATTTTTATTTATTATGAATGTGAAGAGACACAAATATTTAATGTATATAATAGCTGTCTGCGAAAATTTGTGACCTTTGTACAAAAAATTAAAAAAAAAAAGTGTAAAATGAGATACTGTAAGTGAAACAATATTGAAAAAAATCAAAACAATAACAAAACGTAAATGTATATGGAGTTTTATAAATGAACATGAGTAAATATTAACTTAAATGTAATTATTTAAAATTTAAACTGAGCAACTGTACTAATACACATCACAGATTAGCTGGCTGGCTTGCTAAATACAAAACTTATGATTTAATAACTAACATTAAAGTGAAAAAAAAAAAATGAAAAACTAAACACTATTTTGATTAATACTTGAAATAAAAAAAAGGAAAACAAAACTCTTATACAATAAACAAAAAAAAAACACTTATTAAGTACAACTAAATGATGTATGTACATTTCAAAATAGGACTTGTGCATATACCGGTGAGAGTGCATTATGGTCGCTCCATAAGCTATAGAGCTCAAACTTATTTTACATGCTAATTATAAATTACTTGTCACATCAAAACACAGTCTTGTATAGAGTTCAGGGTTATATTACACTGATTAAGTAAATCACACAGAGGTATTGTTAGAGGTCACTGAGCCAATTCTGACTGTCATTCCACACAAGCACCAATTTTTTATTTATACACGCACCACTAGTTGCATAAACATTAATCAGGCAGGGAAATGGTCATTTAATTCTTTTGCCATTGGAGTGTTTTCATGAAGCCTTTTACCACTGCTCATCGGGCTCGTCACCCTGTTCAACATGGTCAGCATTGTTAAAGTTCTGAAATTAAAAAGATATCCATTATTGTAATCAAATTTAATTTATGTCACATTTGTGTCTAATTATTTAAAGATGAAACGTTCGACATAAAACATTCTACAAAAGTATCAAAAATTTTTATCATTTGCAACTACATATATAAATACTATGAGAGCTAAGTGACAATGAAAAAAACCATGCACAGTGATTTTATGAATATATTACGAACTAAGTAAGCCATGTTACAAAAAACTATCAGCATTTTTCTTGATAAAAAATATTTTATCTAGTTACCTTTGTCCACATTAATGTTTGCATGGACAACCAAATATATGTAGAATATTTTTATGATTTACATGAAATAAACTGAGCCCTGGAGTCAAAGGATCCTTTCAAATAGACCAGGCAGGAGAACAAAACAGATTTAGACTAGGTTTTAAATACAAATTTAGCACATTTTAGAATTTCTTTCATTTTATGACAAGGTGTTCAAGTACTTACTCTAAATAAATTGAGATATAAAAATAGACTTCTGAAATGTTTCAATGTTATATTTAAATACCAAACAAAATCTGGTCTGTTCTTCAAACTTTTCTATTCGAAAGGACAACTCCAAAACGAACATCATATTGTACTTTGGTAGACATCGTGACTATTAGTTATTAAATATTATATATATGGTTGTAATCTAGCTTAATGATAGTTACTGAGATAACTGTACAATAACAAACATAAACGTAACATCACGCCTGTAATCCCGATAGGGGTAGGCAGAGGAGTATGGTACACCGCCATATTTCACGTTACACTTACATCCCATGAAATAGGTGTTGAGCCTAACAAACATATACTCGTATAAGAGAAGAACTGAATGAATAGCGCATTTTTATCATTAAATCGTATGTCTCCAAATTGACCACATGTTGATTGATGTTTGTCATCATCTGAAGATATTTGCAGCATAGGTTATGGTATTGTTTAATTGAAAAAATAGATATATTAAGCTATTGCATAGCTTTTATCGCGGGCTTAGAGTGCAGCGACCGAATCAAGAAATTCCGTAACGAAAATAAAAATCCTAACACCCCCCACTCCGCCTACCAATTTGTGTATACCCCCACTTCTTGCAATTCATGAGCACGGCCGGTCTTTTTTTTATTTTT
>DWEC01003962.1:0-10183 GCA_018245735.1 Microceris miodesmiata | reverse complement strand
CCGGAAGGCCTCGAAGGCCCGACGAGTGTGCGCGCCACGTCGGTGGACTACGCGGCGGCGTTGATGCTAGCAGCAATGGCTGCTGTGCTGCTTGCTGCTGTTGGTTACCAATGCGCTGCTACGTGGAGATGGATAATGGGCAGGTCAGCTTTAATGTGTTAATTATCAGTTTCATTAAAATAAAATTACTTTCATGCTTGTAAAACAGAAGCACCTTAATTTTTTTGTTTGTATAAATGTTACAAATATTAACAAGTAACGACTAGATGTCGTCACAAGTACATTTATTTTATTGGTAATACCCATATTCATAATATCATGTTTAAGAAAAAAGGTATGTAATTACATATCACCATTATTATCAAATTTTTATGATTTCATTATAGATAACAGATTTCCTCTTAGATCGGGGTGGCTTGTTACTTTATAATGTGTAATTAAAATTATCATATAATTTAAATTGTAACTTTAATACAATATAACCCATTATGTTACATATTGTTATCCAAATCCAGTAACATGAACCAAACAAAACATGTTATAAAACTCAACCTGGTTTATTCTTCTGTTTTTTTCTTGACAGATGTCACCACTATCGATCATGTCACGGACGAATTTTTGTCTTTTCTTCATTCTAACATCTTTCATCATTCAAAAACATTTTGGAAGAAATTCCTATTAGAAAATCGTGATCTCGAAACTTCTTCAGCGAGTTGCATGAAATATTTATAAGCATGTAGAACTCAATTTATTTCATAAATTTGGTTTCATGAGATGCCTTCGGCGGCATATATATGAAGTGATGCTTTTATATCTGTGTGCGTTCATTTCTTAAACCAGTCTCATGAAGAATGTTCTAGACGTACTTAAGTACACATCAAATCGTAAATATCGATTATTTTATTATTATGCCGACATTATTCCGGCACAGTGTGCACGAGACACGGATAGGGATTTTAATATTTATGTGTGGATTTAGATCGAAATCCGTAACAATGTTGGCTGTGAAACCAACGGACGTTTATGTATAAAATTTACGGTTCGGTTTGCTAGCAAGAAAACACTTTGAAGAATGTTTGTGTAGTCTGGGATATAGCTAGGGTGACCAACAAATACCTCTTATTATTACAAGAGAAACATTTCAATAGCGAAATGATATATGGGTTGATGGTGATGATGAATAATGACGAAAAAGTCGTTGATCGCATGTAATAAGTCATGTAATCATTTATAAAATACATTATATATTTTATTTCTACGTATACAAGACCCTACTGCAGTCAGCGTAGCTTAACACACCAGATCCTTTGCATCGGAGCTATGAACCTCCATACACTTATTATTAGATATTCACTTCCCTAAAAGTTACAAGGACTCACAGAAAATCAGCGTCCAGGGACGTCCAAGGCACTATGCTGAGTCCTTTATTCTTGACATTGTGACCCACACGAACATAAAAATGAATTTATGAACATAAAATCTAGTACGTGTGTGATATTTTGATATTGTGTGTTTTGTATAGTATGTGTGTATGTGAAATCATTAAATGGGCTTTGTGTATTATAAATATTTAATTTTTGATTACACATAATCAATAATATTAATTTCTTTAATTTTAAAACTGACTTATATTGTTCAACAATTCTAAAGTTGTCGTCCTTTAAACAGATGCCTTATCTTCAGGACCAGACGGGAATCCCAAGACAGTAACTGCGACTCACTCTCCCGCCAAGCCGCTATCCGCATCAGTCACTCCTTGCCAGATCTACAAACTGAACCCCTGAAGCAGGAGTACGTTCAAGAACATAAGGATCCAGCTAAGAAGGTAAGGTTTTATTAATTAGTGAATTTTACCTCAAGCAGTTTGAAATATTACATTTATTACGATGGCTTCTTAAAACATTTTCGTTCTTTTAGCAGAATAACAATTGAAAGTAATAATAATATTTTAATTGTCAAGAGCTTATTTTAACGAAAACACCAAAATAATAGCACATAGAAAAAAATACTATTATTCAGACGAACAAAATTACGGTATTTTATTAGTGGGGGAAAAAAGAACACCGTAAACAAGTAAGCAAAATATTTAAATTTCTCGAATAGAAAAACCGCTACCAATGTTCCAGTCAGTTTCAAGCGCAAACACCAAATGCGATTAACGCTATCGAACGGCGCTGTAAGCCGCTTGATTCGATTAAAACCTTTGTTTATACAAACTGTGATGACCACATTGTAATTGCTTTTATAACTGTGCGTGATTTTATTACTTTAAATTGTTTTTACGTTAATCACTTTCCACTCAACCCATAAAACCGGAGCTAGCGTGAAATGTTTCGTTCCTGGCTCTTCGCTTACGTTGTTCACAAGAATGAACATCTGATATCGTCTAAATTCATTTATACCTGTGTTTTATATTTTGTCCAGAGACCAAGTAATTGAAGTTTTTATTAATGTTCATACTTAAAAGGTATCATGTGTAAACGAATCTTAATGTGTAACATATTGCATTTATAATAGGTAGGTACACATTTTAAACAACTTATGTCTAGTGTAAGGGACGTTTTACTTTTATAGGTTTAGTTAGTTAACGGGGTCGGCGTGTTAACATGTACATAAAAAACAGTTTAATAGAACGAAAGAACTTCTTGTAAATTTAAAATAGTTTACCATAAAAATGTTTATATTCCATAAAATATGTACGTATTAAAAATATTTTGCTTTAATTACCTTATATATATATAGCAATAGGTCGCTGACATTTAAAACGTTTTGTATTTAAGGTCGTTCAGACGGAGCTGTTATATATTGACATAATGAATTATACCATAATGTAAATATATTATAGCTCGCTGCCACAGACGGTAGTAATGCTCTAATATATATCTTTACGGTCATTATCTGCACAATAATTTACTATATATTTTGACAAAGTACAGAAGAGCTATATTATAGCTACGCTTGCAGTCACTCGAGCGTTACTATAGAACATATTTATAATGTGTCACCACATGCCCTTGCTATACATATTATAGTTTCATCTGGTACGACTTTTACACGTTCCTCTCAAAGACCGTTAGAAGGAGAAGCCTTTGGCACAAACTTCAGCGTCACAGCTGAGATACGCTAACTTTAATTACGACGTCTCATTTTCTTTCCGTCAGTGATTAAAATGTTCTGCGAAGAGAGTCGGATACCCGTTGAACAAACAACAAATTCGTTTGGACTTGCCAAATAATTATAGATATCATTTATTTGATTTAAAATTCGAATTGGAAAACGTTTTCATATCAACGATATTATTGACACAGCCAGGTGGTATTTATTCAGATACCGTTAAATTTTTTACAAATTTGTTTCTATGTTTAGCAAAATAATTAATTTAGTGCTATATGATTAAAACAGCCTATGGATTTCAAAATCAAAAAATGTGTAGAAACATATACCTACAGCTGAAAAATGTACTGTACTGAATACGAAAAAGGAAGAAAAAAACTGGCATTTACATACTGTATTGTTGTCAACTGAAATTAACGAACCATTTCCTTTCATAACAAGGTCACTTAGAAGGATCCTTAAAAACGTTTTTTTATGACTCTTCAGAGAGTTTTTATGTATCCTTCCTAAGTAATTGCTCGAGTTCGCGACCCTGACACACTTACCTATAAACGGCTTGTAATATCAAGTAACTCTTTACCCTGCAAGACGTCAGATGGTTGTACCATGGAGGGAAAAATGTATGGTTTTTTATCGTTATTTCCATGTTAATGAAGTCACATTAAGAAATTGATCCTCACTTGTATTTTTTGATGTTTATAAGTTTTCACTGGATATTTGTTTGATTTTCATCATTTTGATTTATAGATTGCCTTCTAAGATCTCCGATCTAAGGCTCCAGATTCTCATTTATGGTCAGTAGTGTGGTCATTTATGGTCTCCTTCATTTACTATTAATAGCCGTTATAAACGATTCTATGGTATCAGTTACGAGGGCATACACTGTGTTTTTGTGGGGGTGGACATAATTTCGAGATGTTGCGCTTTTTGTACGGGTTTCTAGTTCTGAGATCTATTTACAAGGACAATTTTAGTACATTCAGTATCAAATGCTCTGTTCACATCATAGAGAATATTATGCATAATTAGGTATGATTTTTGGTGTAGATCTATATATATCCAAATGCTGACAAGAAATAGGCTAAATTACCAATTTAGCCTATTTCTGTATACTTAATTAATTTTCGGTCGAATTCATTGTTGCCCTAAAAAAATCATGGTAGATATCGTACTGCACTATACGACTTTTTGTTAATAACCTATCAATATTGGTGGGTATAAACACATTTAAAATACCACAATATATATGGTACTATAATAAATAATATATATGTATTTTAGAGAGCATGTACAAAATGTTAATAATATGCAAAACCTAGTATAAAATAAATTGTTCCAGCTAATTATCTATTTAATTTCGAACTTACAATTTTCAGAAGCAAAAGTGATTGCCGTTTCGAATTCAAGGGAACGCTTATTAAATCTTATCGTATATAGAAATAGATCGTGTAATATCCAAAGTAAAATCTGTTCATACGCCTTTAATGAGATTATTAATATTGACATGTTATAATGAGGTCGAGATCGTTTTGTGATCTTCTAATGAGATATTTTACATTAATTCTTATAATAGTTAAATTAGTAACAAATAGATTTTGTGGTATTAACTTTAACAGCGAGATTGCACCGAGGTTCGGCTTAATATCGTAGTATCTTCTTATTTTGATTTGCTCTAAGGACTTGCAGGAAGGATTTCTAGGACTTTGTTGATAATCAATAAAATATTGACCAGAATTGGCGCTGATCTATATTTAACAGTGGACATCAAAAGGCTGATGATGATGATGCATAGGATAAGAACAGTTAAGGCTGTCGTTTAGCTAAATTAGCTGTTGACAGGCATCAAATGAGTTCTTAGTGTGTGCTCATGTCGGCGAAAATACCATTAATTTATTAAATGGATACAGTGTCATAAATGACCGTCCCGTCCTAATGACACTTGGCGTCTGTGTTCGTTGAATAGTTTTCCAATCCGTTATCATCATCGTCATCATCATCATTATCAGTCTACTCCCATCCACAGCTGGACATAGCCCTCTCCAATAGCACGCCACTGAGCTCGATCTTCAGCTCTTCGCATCCAACCACCGCCAGCGACTTTGCGTATATCGTCACTCCACCTAGCTGGAGGGCGTCCTACGCTACGTTCGCCAAGTCGCGGTCTCCACTCCAGAACACGTCTGCTCCAGCGGCTATCCGTTATACATTTTGATAATTTTCTTTCAAAATTTGTTTATGAAAGTCAATTCGTCAAGTGTTTTAAAGTCATGCTGTTTGTTATATTGGGTAGTGTTTCAGTATTAGAACATGCTTCACAACAGTGACGTCACTGTTACGTTGATCAAGAGTGGATAGACGGACTTCATACGTATTAGAGACCATTATGGAAGACTAAGTCATCCAGGTTTCTTCACAAAATGTTCTTTTACTGGAGAAGTATACAATATTTCAATTTGAAACGAGTTGCACGTCGGGATTCGAACTTAACATCTCCGGTATGGAAAACTGAATCTACAACTACTAGTTATTAAAACTTATTAATTAAATTACTCATAAATTTAAATAAAATTTTAATGATCTACACATCGTCTACAATCTTTTCAAAGCGAAACACAAGCACTGATACCATTCTCATACTAAACAGTCTCGCTCTTTTCTTGATATCATTTGCTTGTACGTACAGTTATAAATATAAAAAAATACAGAAAGGTGAGCGCAGTAACAAAATGTACATTCGAAGCTTTACCGGTTGCTAACTCATAATTATTTTATTCCTTTGATATTTTAGCGCAAAAGGGCGTATGCTTCGGGCTATTTGCCTCCATACCGAGACCCTTTCTCGAGTCTTGAATTAACTATTTCTAAGGCAAGAACATCTGTATCTATCTTTTGTAAAAGTAAAATGTCCTTTTTATATTTTCTTACCGCCGGGCGCCGAGCTTGCGTCATCTTGGTAATATTATTAATAACTGATTGACTTATTATTATTATATTATTATATTATAAAGTACAACAAAACACATTATTGTACTCGTACACTTACGCAGGTACTATTGTACATGTACAAGTTAAAATGTATAAGAGATACGTATATAATGATAGATTTATAAAGATAGATATATATATAGATAGATTTATAAAGAAAGATCATGAAGAAAAATTGTTGTTATTACAAATGTACAACTAACAAAAAACAATATAATACGTATGTACCTATAATAAAAACAGATATTGAGCAATCGTAAATTATTCAAAATTTGCCTGACTGGGAATCAAACCTGTAATATTACGTTGCTAAAGGCCATGAACACGGGTCAAATAGCTCAAGCAAAATTAAATTCATCTTAACATTTTTATAACACCGTAGACGTCTTGTAATATATAATATGCTAAAATATTACACAAGAAATATTTTGCAACGGCGGAAATGAGCTGGAAGCGTCTTCATTACTACTTGGAACTGGTGTTGATAGAAAGTGCTTCTCTGAACTGAATATTAGAATTTAATTTATAATAGTTTTATTATTATTACTTAATCACAGCATTATTATAGTAATAATATTGCGATTATAATTTTATTATGGTTTATACGAAAATGTGATTCTAAATTAATTCGTTTATATATTACTAGAATTATGTCAGTACACAGGTAAAGCGTTGGTCAACAATATAATTGAATACGATGCGATTACGGTCCTTTTAAAGAAACACATTAGGTCAATCTGCAATAAACGATGAGGCATTTGTGAAAAGTGCTAATTTGATATTTTTTACTAACCATATTATATATTTATTTATCATTAATAATAAATATTAATGTTAAATGTTTAATAAAGTTAAACAATTAACGCTTATCACTTTCTTGTGACATTAACGCATTTTAATTTTTGAACGCTAAGTCTCTCTAGCACTTAGTAGTTCTATACATCTGTGCAGATTCTGCTCAGCCGACTGTTAAAGTGATCATAATCGCGCCCTCACGTTCGCGGATATTTATCAGTGGAATGAGCCTACGTAACTTTGTAGTTTATTTTAATAATAAACTACAAACTTAAAACCTTAATAATTCCAAGTTCGACTTCTTTTCAACTTTATAATAAAACGTGGGCGTGTACTGCACTCATCTGCTTACCCTTTCGGGGTTACAGGCGTGTAGTTACGTTACACTTTTTTATTAAGTTCCAACTTTTATATTAGCTAATATATGCTAAGCGTTACGTAGATATCACCAAAGTAAATAGGTACTTAGGTATTGAGTTGTCGCTCATAAAATTGAATGCATACTCGAACATATACATGCTCGTACACATCCATTGTGGCTTGAAAAATAAAGGAGGCATTTAAAACTGGGTCCAATAGTTATATGAGAATGACAGGAGCAGAATTAGGTGTCAACATATTAATTTTGGTTTCTTGTATATTTTTAGGCCACTCGTGAATGCTCTCTGTCCATTTACATTAAAAAACATGAATTATTTACATTAAAAAACTATATGTATGTTGTAATAAGAGCGGTGTACACATGGATAATGCTCGAAATATCTTTATATAATGTTTTGACGACACGAAATAAATCATACATCCCAACATAAACTGCAGGAATTTACTTATATGAGGATATTAACATCAGCAATATTTCCAGGTTCTCCGCCAAACGACGCTCCCCATCGTACCCACGAGGCACCAGACGTTCCAACGGCAACTCTCCCATCGCTTGGATCTGCCATCTATTCAATTCAGCATCTGTAGCCTGGAGCGCGCAGACTCTTCTATTGGACTCATTAAGGTGAGGTATTCTTAGTTAATACGGAATTTGAACATTTTTACATACATATATGGTTATATATATATCTAAAAGATTGGACACGCGATGACCAAAGAATGCGCAAACAAACAAACAAACATACCAACATATATGTAGGTATGCATGTTATGGTACATGTATACCCTCGTACATATGTATGCACAATAATGATAATACATATTTGTTAATAATTCGTTACTTTAAATAAAACAAAATATCAGTAAAGAAATGAACACATATTTTTTTCTTTTTAATGAAGTAACTACAAAAAAACAAACAATCTACTTTCCGGTTGTATTAGTTATATGTATTGTTTTCAGTGTTATACCGGTTATATCAAGTTTTTAGTGTTAAACGGGTTATTTAATGTTTTTCATTTATCTCAATAATACCGTAGCTTTTTCATTGTGTGTCATTATTGTTTTTTTCTTTATATTAAATTAAAATTATGACTGTATTTTTTACCAAAGATCGGTATGAAGTTCATATTGTTTCTTCAGTATTTCATGATAAAATACATGGTATTATCTTCGCTTCTCTCCACATCCATATTTGAACAAGGTGATGGATGGCATCATACCCCCTGTTGCAGGGAGATACGGTAATACAATCAATAAAACGTATCTTCACGCTTGTAATACCCGAAGGGGTAGACATAGATGTGTAGTACACTGCCACGTTTCATTAGTTAACAATAGTAATGATAATAATATCTTTAGGCAATTTATACAGGGTTTAATAATTCGTCAGTGCTTATACACTTGATTATAAATGTATCGGCTTAACTTCCATATATTTTTTCGTCGTGAACCCACTAGCTCACTATTCATAATCTCCCGCCGATTGTAGCGAGGTCGCGGCGTAGACTGTCTCTCAGTTACTGGATTATATGAACTCGTATAGAAGTATGTAAAGCAATAATAGATGTCATGATAGTCCTACAGTTCCTCGCTCGTTAACAATCATTAGTATCAAGCCTTCGTTTCGTGTCGAAATTAATCAAAAAAATCTAATTAACGAATCTACAACGGTTTTAATGATATTTTAATGGGCAGTAACAAACAGCTGCTGTGGAAACGATGTTCAAAGTTTGTAAGGACTTTTAGTACAAATTCCTTATTACTTAAGCAATAATAAAAGATTTTTTTACATTAATTTCCGACGAATGACCAAATAGCTCAATTGATATTGTAGATCATTCATCATGTTATTGTGCCACACTAAAGAGGTTAAGAAAGCTACACCATTGTTAAAAGAACTTTAAAAATGTTATCATTACCGATAACCAATTAATAATGAGCCCTACAATTAAAGAGTGTATTGATTACAGGTCATAAAGGGCTATCGAATTTGTTTATCTAGGGTCTTTATAAACGCGATTGTCGCACTCGTTTGTAACTGTGAGCGGTATTCGCATTATTGTTCTTCAGTTCGAAGGATGCTGTTACTATATAGATACTGAGTATAATAACAGTTAGATCATAAACATTTATTTATGTGAACGAGTTTAACTTTAAAATCATTAACAGTATAAAGTACAGAATTAAGGTTAGCGCAAGTATATATGAGTGCATTTAGACTTGGCTGTCAGTTTTACGACCGACCATCCACCTGATGTCAAACTTACTTAGATAAATAAGTTGCTGTGAATTACTGCAGCGTCACTATACATTTATCTGACTTTTATTTAAATCTAAATAACGTAGGAGCAATGACCGTTTAGAAATAGCGTTGGATTATTTAAATGCCAGTTAGGTATCACAAAGAAAGAATAAAAAGCGCGAATCGATTTCGATACTTTTTTAAATCGTAGATTTAAATAAACATTTTTGTATAGGTAAATTTCTAAAAACCCTTTTACAATTCGATCCACATATTTTACATACCAAAAAACCCATTTTCGGCTGTGGCATATAATGTCTCGTGTCATGTCACGCTTTTAAATTCAACGAATAGCCTCGATAGCTCTAACAGCAGTGATTCAACGCTGTAGGTATTTCATATTTCGCTCACACGACGTGACATGTCCCGTCGGCGTTTCCGGCGCGCTGTTCCATGTCACTTTCGAAAAGCCAGCGGACAGCGGGCAGCCATTGACGTGCCCCATTTATCCATTTAAGTGTTATGGCTTTTGTTGCTTATGGCTTTTGTTGTTCGGCGCTGCGTAGCTCTTTCGAATCTGATACTGTATTGCCTCCAATACTTTTCTGGTGTACTCTATAGTTTTGTTTTAAAGAACAGAGTTTATTTACGCGGGTATAAAAT
>DWEC01003961.1:0-10185 GCA_018245735.1 Microceris miodesmiata | reverse complement strand
GAATTCAGCCAACGTTGGGAGCGAGCTTGATGGTGCGTTTGAGGGGATTTTCTTAGTTTTAAATCTCTTTATGTATAATATACCTTATACTAACAAAATTGTACCATATGTATAGTCTAAACTAAGTTATTGACTCTTCAGTGTGGAGCAGTTTAGACCAGAAGACATTTCTCCATAACTCATCGTCTACTTTAAGGGGGTATGGTATTGCACAGTGTCGCACGATGCGACATGATTCGACACGACGCGACACGGCTCGAGGCGACATACGCGGCGCGGTGCGGCATGGTGCGGCATGGTGCGGCAAGGTGTGGCAAGGTGCGGCAAAGCGCGGCAAGGTGCGGCAAGGTGCGGCACGGTATGGCAAGGTGCAGTAAAGTGCGGTAAAATGCCGTAAGTTGCGATATTTTACAGTATGATAAAATTAATATAATATACGTGTATTTTTAATTAAGACACGTTAATTAATCATAACAAATTTTCAGAAGAAGTGAAACATTGCAAACGAGATGTAACAACAGGAAGAACATACAAGTTGTTATGAGAAGTTAGAACATACAAGTCACGCGAGGTACCTAATTGTGTGCGTTTGCTTGTTAAAACTGATGATAAAATTATATTTTCGTACATTTAGCATTTTAGTGTACTACAGTGCTATTAGAATTCGGTCAATAATCCATATAAATATTTATTGCAACTTTTTCTGTATTGTTTATTACGTTTTTACGTCTCAGTCACTGAACCGATTTTGTTTATATTTTATTTGGATGATATCTTGAATATCTAAAAAATACTGACTGTTTATAATAATATTTTTTTAACTAATTCGACATCAAAGATTGAATGGAAATTTTATAGGTTTCGAATATATACGAACCTAAGTAAGTATTCCTTAATTATAAACGCAACTTACGTAAGCATTTTTTATGAAACATTTCAATTTATTACATCAAATCAGACCGTTAATAAAGTAATTTAATTATCTGTATTTCACAAGATCATCAAGTCTATCAACACGCAGCTATGTACGGTAACTGATAATAAATTCTGTATTGATAATGGTGATAACAATTATACTAATTGCGACAATTCTCTAGAGACGTTAATGAGGTAATATTGTGCTATGAAGGTAGTTCATGAAAATATACTTATAATCTTCCGTTGATTCTTACTGAACTTTAATATAATTAAAGACTTATTATTTATAGGTGGTGAAACGTGGGAATGTACTACACTTCTGCCTCTTCGCACATTACAGGCGTGATATTATCTTTTACTTTAGTACATATTCAGTAGGTTCAGATTTTTCTCCAATCTGTCGTTTAATATTGACTAATTAGGTATGCTAAACGACCTTCCACCTTAGAAGATCGCTCACTGCGACTTTTTGAAGCGATTCATTAGCGATACGATACGTGACGAACGCGATATATGTAGGTAGTCGTTACAGCATCAATACTGCGTCTTCAAATTTGCAGGCGTCGAGACAACCCTAACTCTTGTACTCCATAAATCCGCAACATCCAAAATAGTCACGCACTAGCGATACTGAATCGACTACGACTAAAATCTAATGTAGCGACGCAGACGCGCGATCACAAAGCGCACTACTGTATCCTTGCAAATTTCGCCGTGGGCAACATCCTGTGACCGGGCAAATTTAACAAATTAGGGTGGTCATTTTAATCACATTTCAGTGTCATTGAGAAAAAACTAGTAAAGTACGTTTTTATTTAAAAAAAATATACAGTAACAATGCGCAGATTAAAAATACTAATAGTTCTAATTTTGAATGACCACAGATCAAACATAAAGTATCTATGCATTTGTATAATATTTTTTTATTCATCTGTGCATCCATAAACTAATGATGTCGTTAAATTGTATGTGAATTAAGATATTCAAGCTTGTCGCCTATTTAAAAACCTATTTTTAAAACATGACGTTACTATCGTGCCACTATAAATCTAGTAAATATCAGTATAAGGAAATAGACAAATAATGCATACAACACGGCAGCGCTGCGGTGAATAATTTAATTATCAAGTGTGTAATAAATAATTATCAATTATAATTATAAACATTGTTTAGCGCTTAAAACCTATTTATAAAGTGCCGTATATCATCGGCTAACGACCTTCACTGACACATTTTAAGTGGCTATATTACGCCTACTATATATTCTAAGTATATTCTTCTATCTTACTGTACTTACAGCTACCAAGTTACAGATTGAATGATAAAAAAAATTTATCAAACTAACGTCTCTTTTCTATTACTGTATTAGTAATTCACCAAAGTCGACATAGAAACTTCTAGAATACGATAGAATCCAGAGTTAATAGTTACTAGCACGTCGTCTCAAGTCTACGCCAAACGGTATCATTGTATGCACGGAGTACTCTGAAGAACAGCTTCCACCTGGCGACGGAATAAAGAGGAATGAACCGGGATAAGGATCAATAGAGGATCGGATGGGAAAAGGTCAAAGTGAATGGAAGCGGTTAGGATGTAAGTAAATGTTGTCGTTGTACTTCGGGACCAGAATACGAGTTATGGTATCTCCTAAAGTTAAAGTTAGAGTTAAAGTTTAAAGGTAAAGTTTGGTGTTCATCTCTGTAAGGAAATTTATAAATCTAAATACTAATTACATCAATATTCTGAACTTTATCTCGACATACGGAGCAACGACGTGATGCCGGCTCTTGTTTCGATAACTAGACTGTACCAAATATTGTGTTTAAAAGTATATACATATTTACCTATGTACATCCATCCAAATCTTAAAAGATGCGATAGTCGCAATCTATTATCGGACCAATAATTTTCGAAGGTTTTTCATTATTTTTGCAAAGAAAAATAATATTTTAACGGCCGTAGCAATGAGCATCACAATATGGTTCAATTGTGGCAGCATGTGAAAGTTCTAGTACATTTTGCAACTATACATGTTTAACTACGCATAGGGATTATAGTTCACAACACAGACAAATATATTTTTTTAATAAAATATTGCCCTGTTCCCAAACATTTTGAAACGAGTCGAAGAAGAAGATCAACGAAGAACAAAATTATTAGAAGTCTAGAAGCCGAAGAACAATAAAGAAGGTGTACGCACTGATCATCCTGGCGAATCCGAAGTCGCAAAGTTTCACGACGCCGTCGCTGGTGAGGAGAATGTTCTCCGGTTTCACGTCTCTGTGGATGCAGTTGTGGCGGTGGCAGTACGCGACGCCCTGCAGTGTCTGCCAGATGATCTGTTTTGACAGTAGCTCTGGACAGCCCTGAGAAAGATTAGGAGTAATTAGTTATCCTGACTGATATCCATTGGGACCGGACCGGCTCAGGACCTGGTAGAGTTTCGCCGATTAGGAGAGGATTAATGCCAGCAACGGGCGTCCTAAGATTGATGATGATTATTAACTTTGATATAGATGGGTATCTGTATTAAATATTTGTCTCGAGTAGAAATCAAACGAAAAATCCCTCATTCAGAAATCAGGATAACTTAAAATACGGGAACAACCCTTGCGAGTTATGTATATTAAATATTAAATATTAAAATATTAAAATATTTATTCATAGTTTATCGTTTTATAAAACTATAACAAAACATCACATCTGTATTTCTACGAAGGGATAGGCCGAGAAGTGTGGCTTACTCTCACGATTCATCAGTTGTGTTGTACGAGTGACTGAGGAGAAACTATACACTGGACAAAAATTCAGACTTCGAAATTCAGGCATCGAACCCGGGCTCTTTGTATACGCAGTCGAGCTTGCAACCACTCAACCAACAAGAAAATGTTGCAGTTCTAGCATAACATCTTTTTTAATCATCATCGCCATATTGAAGGAAACAAATTTGAACAGATGGAATGCTCTCGGTTACGCAATAAATTGTGTTTGCATTGTAAATAACCATCGACAGGCGGCGCGCGACGGTACGGCACTTGTATGTGTTCGAACTGATACAACAGGAAAATCAAACAAGGAACACTTCTGTTTGAAGGAATTATATTTGGATATGGATGCACCATCTCCGTGCTACATTAGAAGCAATGACATTAATATGAACAAAGGCGATGGTCACAGAAAAATGTAAAAACTGTGGATAAAAATAAAATGTTTTTGCTTAGTGCCAGTATAGATGCAGACGAGGACATCATACAGTATAAAATAATAATCATCATCAAGCATTTCATCGTCTCAATATTAAACATGCGCTTCTTCCCAGAAATTAAATTATTAAGGCCGTAGTAGGCAGAATATGTGTGGCAACACTGGCCATTTGCGGGTTGACAAACTTTACACTTCCAAACCAACAAAGGACTAACAATGTGTAATAACACACACCATATATTTACCAAATGCTGCTACACTGCCGTTTATAAAATGTTTTAAAAAAATTATAAACATTGTCTCGTAAAATGTAGGAACGTTGTTATATGTTTTAGTAAACATTTAATTGTTAGTGAATTACTTTTAGTATTAGCTCTGTTCAATAACAATTTAAAATATTTTGTACAGGCAGTGTAGCAACTCTAAAATATATATACGTCAAAACTATAAGTTCCATACATCTGAGCTCGAGCCTCGCTAAAGAAAAAAATTATATTTCCGGAACGCAAGTGCGCCTCAATATTTGCGATCGAACATCAAAGCAAATACACAAACACTTAGCCGAAACGGTAATTTCAAATACCTAACATTGCTTTGGGAATACCGAACAACGCATTAAGTACTACATTAATTCCGTGTTAGCACTACAAACATATAAAATACACACATCTCGTGATACCGATTCATTTTTTACTCACAACTCATTTACTGACAACAACCGCACTTTTTTGACACTTTAAAATGCCGTCATCGTACTCAAGAAAACCATAAATTGATGAACGTATTATGGTAAAAAAATTGTACAAAAACGGACATTAAATTCAATTCGATGCTTGCGCATCATTTGGACATGGTACTTTCATAAACTTTGATATCTTGAGGCGACTTCGACAGAAAACGATGACAAGAGATAACACGTGAAAGAACATAATAGTTTCATTTATGCTCTAAAGTAGGTAATAAAAAGTTCTTAAACCTTCATCCCCTTATGTCTTTATTATTGTTATAAGACTGTTCGACACGGGTTTTCCCATATCCATAACTGTACTTCATCTTAAACAAACAAACCTCCACGGGTTAGATTTTTAAACATTGAGTACAAATATAGAAAAATTCCTAAAAAACGTTTTTGTCAAATCTATAACCACCAAGGTTACGGTACTGAGAAATATATTAAAAATTTACTTAAGCGGATAATACTTACATCGAATAGGTACTATGATTTTGAAAGCAGTCTAACATAATGAGAAAATTTTCTGCCAGATTCGGGTAGCATATGTCACATGTATGCACATGTTGAAAAATGTTTTTTTTTGTGTTGCTATGGAGGTTATTTTTCTATTGCCACGAATAAGTTAACCAATGTTGAGGTCATAACAAAATATGTACTTAACTTTTTTAACTACCTAACTAACTAACTAATTAACTAACTAACTAACTACTTTGTTTAAACACAATAAATACCCACAAATAAATAAATACAGGTACTTTTGTTTATGTCTCTGAACTCAACGGTTCTTTCAAACCATTACCATATAATCGAAAGCCCACGGTAACATGACATTTTTAAAAAGTCAATTACTCGTTGTATTGTTTTAACATTTAAATACAAGGTTCATTGGCATTTTAAATATGTAAAGTAAATACTTTACGTATTTTTGTTCGATAATTTAAACTAATCAACGTCTTAGGCTACTACACACTATTAGGAAACACTTATAAAAATGTGATTATGTACAACAACAAGAACTTCACTACCAATATCATGATGAGGGTTATCAAAATCATCACGATCATCACCAACATCATCATCAGTCTAAGTCCACTGCTGGACCTAGGCATTCCTTTGGGGTTTGTTCTTAATCCACACGATGGACAGGCGGGTTGGAGATTACCGTGTACGGTTTCTCGCACCATCCGCGCTGCTATCCGTATTTTTTTATATTAATATTATTTAACGATACTAATAATCACGTGCTTAGTAAAGAAAAGTTTTCTTTTAGTTTTGTGTTTTATATCAATATTATAATTAGTGATAAGTATAAGTAATATATATTAGTGATATTAGTGATAAGTATATATATTAGTGATAAGTATTTAGTGTTAAACCTTTTATAATCACAGAAATGCGCGCCCCAATTTCAACCCAGGACCTTCGGATTGGGAGACTCGATTATAAGCCATCACAGGCTACTAGGTTTGGATGGGAATAAAGTTTACAAGATTAATTGTCTGACCTACAAATATACGGATTACGCTAATATTTATTCGTGCGAATGAGAACGAGAAATGGTAGAGCTCAAAGTCTATTTCTTTGGATTGAAAATAGATAATCATGTCTGCATTTTAACAACTCCCTTCTATACTTATATATTACGAATTTAATATGCACTCGATAATCCCTATTTTAGATCAAAGGCTCATTTCATCTAAAACAAACCCAATTCATTTAATTCTTATTTTATGTTATTTAATATAATATCCCCTCTCATGAACCGAGACAAATTGTATAAAAAATTAAGAAATGCTTATTTTTATTATCACTGTCATCTATGCGACCTTAACATAAAAACCTAATATGGAAAAAATATCTCGCAATAATTCATTGATGGCGATTATTTAAACCAGTTATAATTAACATGTGTGCAGTAATAAATTTACGCGATCAATTTGAATATAATTAACAATACAATACAACAATACATATATTATGTATATATGATTAAATTATGCACCCACCTACTTACTTAAGCTTGTTTTTTTGAAATGACCCAATTACTTTCATTCAAAGAAAACAAATAATATTATTTCCGGGATTTCAACACAAGATAATATGTCGCTTTGAATTCGCACTTGCAACCACTCAACCACAGAGGAAGTAAATTTATGTAAGCTGATCTATTTTCCTTAAGCCCACGAATTCTCATTACTAAATTTAACTATTGAACGATTGACGTCAGATCGATATTAAACGCTTTCTGCGAACATTGTGACAGTCACTGATTTCATGCTACGAGCGCTGTGACGTCAACTATACATGTATGACGAAAGCTTCAGAATGTTCCAAATTGCAGTGTCCATCAAATCGTAGGCTCTCAAAGTTTTGTAATCGGTGAATTACTCTCATTTTGAAAAAAAGAAATTTTCGAATCTGTTTCCCTTGTCCCCTCTCCCCGACTACATTTTATCACATGCAATTCAAAATGCTATTTTATAAATATTGCAATAACGTAAATATCGCAATTGTTATTTTTAAATGTGCTATGTTCTATGGCTTGAAATCAGACCCCCTTTTAAATCAAATTATGCGTAACCATAAGATCGAGGTCAGTGGCGTGCTGTTGGAAATACCTATGTCCAGCAGTGGACTATGACGGGCTGATGATGATGATACGTAATCATTGATGGAAAAAACATAATAATAAATTAGATGAATAGCGTCTAATGAACATCAGAATCACATACGTAAGATTAAAATATTACTTTCATGGCTTTATCATCATTCATCCTAGATTAAAACAGAAACGTCGAGCGTACCGATTGAATGATAACTTCATAAGTACAATATAACCAGTATCGCGATCTAATAAACATGTATGCGCTTTTGTTGCAAATAGACAAACGATCGGCTCGTCAAACATATGACTTGTAACGTAAAATGGAACGAACAGCCCAGTACCACAGACCAATTAAACGAATCTCGTAAGTTAAATGGTCATTGACGCGCGGTAATTAGGTGTACTGTGTCCCTTTAGATAGCGAGCGTGTAACGATCGGGAATTTCGAGGTAGAAAAAAAATCATGGGACCGTTATTAATGACTGCCTCGTTGGTCGAGTAGTTGCAAGCGCGACTGCCGATCGGGAGGTCCTGGTTCAAAGTATTCCACAGCCTATATCGATAATAATACTTTTATCACCATCATCATCAACCTACTCCCGACCACTGCTGGACATAGGCCTTTCCAATAGGACGTCACCAAGCTCGATCATCAGCTTTTCGTGTCCAACCGCTGCAAGCCACTTTTGCATATAATTTTACAATACTAAAGCAAGTATCGAAAAAATACTTTAATATAATATAATCGCAGTCCATCTGAAGACACCAGAAAGCGCTAAAACTACTAAGGTTACACGTGATTGCTCGTTCCGCACGTGCGTTTGTACGAAATCGTGCGAATGTGGAAAAGCAGGCCTCTTTGCGCAATACAACCGCAAGTGCTAGGGTTGTCGATGTTTATTTTAAAAAAATATTTTAATGCTAAATTAATTAAAAATCAAGGTTTATACTGTGTCTATTTAAAAGTTTCAACGCAATTACATAACTATAAAAAAATAGAAAACGTTATTGAAAACGTCCTTACACTGACGATACACGTTCTGAAATGAACACCCATGAACAAATACATGCGATATAATTTACTTTAAGTCTATTAATTAATAGCAATTTTGAGTAATGAAATACTATCAAAATTAATATATGTCAGGTTTATTACCAATATTACACTTTTAAGATAATTGTATGACAGCCCTATTGCGACCAGAGCCAACCTATGAATGCACTTTAGTTTTTTGCAATGGCCTAGCCGGTTCTTGCGGAAGACATTTCGCGTGTTTCTACATACAATATGCTAATGTGAGCAGTGATGACATCCACACCTCAATGAGTATGTAATATCTCAAAAAAAAAGTTACATACAACATGTAGTCCCTGCAAGGGTAGGCAGAGTAGTGTGGTACATTCCCACGTTTCACCAGTTACGTTCATGTCCTACGATGGAATAGTCGGCGACCCTATCGCCATACACCGGGCACACATCGAGGCTTCGAGCTACTACTAATTTCTACTAGAAAATCTAAGTTAGAATATCCAAATTATCTCATTATAATGAAGACACATGTATAATAGTTGAAATCAATGACAAAAAATAAATAAATTATTAATTTCACTTGTTTTCCTTGATTTCAATTGACTGCCACGTGCATCGAGAGCGATTGTCAGATGTGGCAAAGTATAATTTAGTTTTTAACGTAAAATCCCCAGTAGTAGCATGGTTTGTGCCGATATATGGCAATATACTCATTCACTATTACATAATGGGACACGTATTATAACTAGCAAGTTTTGGGAGTGTACTATACTTCTCTGCTTACCGTTTCAAGAAAATACATGCATCATGTTACGTTACATTAATTTCTGCTAATTATATATTTGTATTGCCTATATATTACAATGCTTTCTGTTTCTTTTTTCGTCATTTTCTTATTCTCTATTTCAGCCCATACACAATTTCCATGTGCCATTTCAATGAAACTAAAGTCTTCCCAAGACCATTAACGTGAATTCTTAAGGGTTTTACTTGCCCAAGTCTCAAGACGCGCGCAAACACTAACTGAATTCTAAATTTAAAAATTCAAATGTTATTCACAACAAACCATAGACAATTTCTATATGCGAACTCAATAAAAATAGTCTTCCCAAGGTTATTGAACATACCGAACTCTGAAGATTGTAACATGTCTAAGTTTCAAGCCACGCACTATAACTAACTAACGAAATAACGGAATTCTAAATATGAAAATTCAAAAGCAACTCACAGCGGGATACTTCTCCAGCTCATGCAGCACGGTGTGGTCGCAGTACTCGAAGACCAGGTGCAGCTTGCGCTTGCGGCGGAACACCTCGATCAGATTCACCAGGTTGGGGTGTTTCAGGTTCTGGGGAACAAGCAACACTATGTATATTTACGTCTCAAATATTGGCGAAATCAAAATTGCTTTTTTCATAGATAAATAAACATAATCGAAAGTAGGTATGTATTTACTCATGGGCCGATTACAAAAAGAATTAGAATAAATTTTTTCGAAAAATATTCAATGTAGGAACAATATATAGCTTATTTTAGCCTTAGCAAAATATCACATCAAAATGAAATTATCTTATTTATATATATAAAAATGAATGTTTGTCTGTATGTCATCGATGAACTCATTGATGCCACTCGCCACCTGGTGGCGCTGCAGAGTAGCAACTTCTGCCCCGTTTAACCGATTGTCATGAAAAT